>JANHFK010008738.1:126458-155484 GCA_036250565.1 Sibynophis collaris | reverse complement strand
GGGACATTGTGTATTCTAGCATAGGTCGAGTTAACTCTATATATTTGATCAATGTCCCACCAAATTTGTTCCTTCTCCTTATGGATGAATTCAGACAGAGCCGTACTCAGAATGTCCTTCAAATTTTCTCCTTCTTCCTCCTCAAAATTTTGTAATCTTAAATAGAAGGACATCCTTTCAAGCTCTATCTTCATCATCCAGTTATCTGTTTCGGCTTCAGTTTTTTTAATTTCTCTTAACTCCCCCGATACACCCGCGGCCCCCTCCTCCAGGACCCCAATCTTTTTAACACATTTTTCAACGTCCAGTTTAATTCCTTTCATTTCCGCCAATTCTTGCTTCATTTCATTCTGGGTCGCCTGCATCTGGTTTTGGGTCGTCTGAAGAGCCGTCAGCATTTGGGTAATTTTTTCTAGTTCTTTCTGCATTTCTTAAGTGCAAGATACATTACTGGATTTTCTCAGCTTTCCTTCCCTTAGTTATCTTGAACATCGCAAACTTTCCTTCATTTAGTTATCTTGAACATGACAAGGTGCATGACAATATCCAGCTTGACAAAGTACCTCCAAGGTGCCTGGTATTTTAGTCCATTAACAATTTCCTTTCAAGTGATCAGGATAAGGGTCTTGTTAGCTAATCCCATTGTTTCTTTGATGAAATTTCTATAAATGAAATTATCCATAAAAAGTTAGAAATATGTTGGATTTCCTTCTACTTAGCTGAGTTAGCTTTCCAACACCTCTGGCTTCTTAAAATTTCCCATTATATAGCCTGCAATTTTTAAAATATGGTCAGTTAATTTTAAAAGGGCATGATTTTCAGTATCTGGGATTATTCAGTAAACTGGGCAAGTGGCATGTAAGAAATTTCCACAAAGATATAGGAGGACTTCCATATTTAAGGGTACAATTTTCTTCACATAAGGCTTATAGCTTCTTTACATAAAGTACCACACCTTTTTTTTGCTGAGTTTAGGACTATCTTTTGAGTTCAAAACATGATTCATCCCAGTCAGTATCCATGAGGTTGTATTTCCTTTCCATAATTAGGCTTTCTCGTTTCTCCTGTTTTTGTCCATACTTTTGTCCTTGAAGCCTGGGAACTTCCTGCTGCCATGTGTTGGGAATTTCTGAGTACCCTTTGCAGCCTCAAACCTTCTCCTTTATTAAGTAGCTGTGTTCCTAATAACCAGCACTTCTCAGTCTGAGTCTGTGCCTCCCTCCATCTCCTAATTTAAAATATTAAAAGAAAGTTCTGTGTTTGAATCCAGGACAAGTCATCTAATGCAGGAGTTTCAAACTCAAGGCCTGCAGGCCAGATCCGGCCCATGGGGTGTTTAAATATGGTTCATGGGGCCGGCCTAGATATATCAAAGGACTGGCCCATGGTGCCTCTGCTGGCCAAAACGGGCTGAGGGGGGCTGCATGCACAACACGCAGTCTGTTTTCGGCCTCCCCAGCATCCAGCAACATTCTGCTGGCCAAAAATGGGCAGCATAGAGGCTGCACAGAGCCTCTGCACGTCCTGTTTTTGGCTGGCAGAGTGCTGCAGGAGGCCATGGAGGCCGAAAACAAGGCACGGGGGGAGGGAAGCAGCATGCACCTCCCTGCACCCCATTTTGGCCAGCAAAGTGCTGCAGGAGGTGTCTGTCCTGTTTACCCCCTACTCCCCACTGCCGGCCCATAGAGAACTACAATACTGATCCGGCCTTCGAAGAAATCCAGTTTCACACTCCTGATCTAAAGAATACACAGGGCAAGTTACTAGGAGCAGAGGCAAAGTTTATTTCATAACATGACAGAGAATTAAAGCAATTGAAAGTAGGCTATGAAATTACAGCTTTTGAAGTGGTCATTTTTGTAGGGAAACTTTTCCTTTGCTTCTCCCAGGAATAGACCCTGCCCTCTAGGAACTGTTGGAAACTGCAATTAACTGGATGTTCAAAAGGGGGCACTCAGGGGTTAGGTACCCTGCTGAGCTTGCTCACCTCCCCCCATTTATTCATTATGTCAACTGACTTCCTATTTAAGTAACGTTGTAGCTAGAAGTGGCAGTTGTACAGAAGAAGGGATTTTTGTTTATTAATGGTTATCTGATAGCCTGAAAGGAATGTTTCCCTGAATGGGCTGCTATTTTTGGCTAATTTCAATCTCTTTAACCTTGCATGATGGGTCTGCATCTGGGAAATCCTATTGTGTATGTGAAGGATCTCCATATTTTCAAGAAATTTCTAATGGTTTTTGGGTTGCTGATATTCACTGATTTCAAGCTATTAAACTTGACTGAAAGGCTTAAGTGGGGATTTTTTGTTTTTGTGTCATGACCAGGGGATCATTGACAGATCATAGGTTATCAAGGTAAGTGTGTAGTTTGGCTTGAAGGTGTTATGCAGGCTTTTACTTTCTAACAAAAGTGTGCTTGTTTGCAATAGAACATAACATAACAGAATAGAATAGAACTGGAAGGGACCTTGGAGGTCTTCTAGTTCAGCTCCCTGCTCAAGCAGGAGAACCTAAACCATTTCAGACAAGTGACTGTCTTGTCTCTTCTTGAAAACCTCCAGTGATGGAGCGCCCACAAAAGCTGTTCCACTGGTTAATTGTCCTCACTGTTAGGAAGTTGCTTATTTCTTAGATTAGTTTCCAACCATTGTTTCTTGTCCTGCCCTCTGGTGCTTTGGAGAATAATTTGACCCCCCTCTTCTTTGTGGCAGCCCCTCAAATACTGAAATACTGCCATCATGTCACCTCTAATTCTTCTTTTCGTTAGACTAACCAAACCCAAAACCTGCAGCCATTCTTCATATGGTTTAGTCTCCAGGTTTTTGATCGTCTTAGTTGCTCTTCTTTGAACTTTTTCCAAAGTCTCAACATTTTTTTTTTATATGGTGACCAAAATTGGTTGCAGTATTCCATGTGTGATCTTACTAGGGTTTTATAAAGTGGCACTAATACTTCACATGATCTTGATTCTATGCATCTCTTTATACAACCTAGGATTGTATTAGCTTTTTTGGTAACTGCTGCACACTGCTGGCTCATATTCAAGTGATTATCCACTAGGAGTCCAAGGTCCCTCTCACAATTACTGTTTCTGAGCCAGTCTTGCCTAATCTGTACCTTTGGTTTTTCCTGCCTAAGTGAAAAACCTTGCTTTTCTCCACATTAAATTCATTTTGTTGGATAGTGTCAGTTGTTCAAATTTGTCAAGATCATTTTGGATCCTGAGCTTGTGTTCAGGGGTGTTGGCTATTCCTGCCAGTTTAGTATCATCTGCAAATTTGATGAGTTCCCCTTCTATTCCTTAATCTAAGTCATTAATGAAGATATTGAAGAATACTGGGCCTAAGATGGAGCCTTGTGGTATCCCACTGCTTACTTCTCTCCATATGGATGTAGTACCATTAAGGACTACTCATTGAGTACAGTTTGTCAGCCAGCTACAAACCCATCTACTAGTGATGTCTATTCCAAGTTTTTCTAGCTTATCAAAAAGTAGATTGTGGTCGACTTTGTGAAATGCCTTACTGAAATCTAAGTATACTATATCCACAGCATTTTGCTGCTCTACTAATTTAGTCAATTATCAAAGAATGAAATAAGATTGGTTTGGCTTGATCTGTTTTTAACAAACCCATGCTGACTACTAGTTATAACTTCTAGTTGCTCGCAGATCTGTTTTTTGATCATCTTTTCCAGGATCTTCCCAGGTATTGATGTTAGACTGATTGGTCTGTAGTTTCCTAGGTCTGTTTTTTCCCTCCTTTCTTGAAGATGGGAACCACTTCAACCCTTTTCCAATCCTCAGGTACTCCAGGATTTTTGAAAGACATGATACAATGGTTCTGAGATAACATCTGCCAGTTCTTTCAGAACTCAGGGATGTAATCTATCAGGACCCGGTGATTTATATTAGTCGAGGTCAGATAGACATTCTCTTACCATTTTCTTACTTATTTTAATTTTTATTTCTAGTTTGTCCTTTACAGTAGTTTCTTTGGTACGCTGGGCTATAATTTCTTTTTGCGTGACGACTGATGCAAAAAGTGAATTAAGCAGCTCTGCTTTCTCCCTACTGCCTGTTACTTCCTTGCCATCTTCTCTCTTTAGTGGACTTAGGCAAGATCTGAGGCAAAGTGCACGAAACAGCAAATTGAAACAAACTGTAGAGCCCAATCCCCTTTACAATAGTTACAATGAAAAATTTCCCACTGACCCCTCCCCCCTTTTCCATTGCAGGCTAGCTAACATTCACACACCCCCATAACAGAGGCTTTAGCCATACTAATAAAATTTATAAAAGTAAATCAAACAACACATCTCACCAAGGACAGCAATTCATTCAGGATTTGTCGGTGTATTTTCTATGAAAAATCTGGAGGACTTTAGGTGCCCAGACATGTTTAGCATCCACCCCCATCAGACTGTGTAAGAGCAAAATGTTTCCAGGTAATGAAGCATTGGGCCTTCCTTCTATGTTTCCTGGAATCCAGAATTTCTTCAATTTCAAAATGCTGCTCTCCTTAGATTAGCATGGGTACAGGAGGGATGTCAGGTGCAGGGTAAAGGGGTGAAGAAGCTTCTTGGATGGGAAGTGAAACATCCTCAAAGAAAAAACAAGAAAGTCCAATGGCCTGGACAAGCTGGATGACTGAGAATCTGTACAGACTTTTAGTTATACAATTTGGGATGAACACCCTTTGAATTGTGTGGGAGTAGGAATGGATTTCCAGAGAAAAAAAATGCAGACTACAGGAACCAGGAGCTCTACTCAGGTGACCCTGAGGACACAGATAAACCTTCAAATGCTTCAATGACTCTCTAAAAGGTTGCAAATGACCAGCTGTCTGCAAGGAGTATAAATCCTTCCATTCCCCACTATCCTGTCAGAGCTGAAGAAGCTTCTTGGATAAGAAGCAAAACGTCTTCAAAGAAAAAAACAAGCTCAGTTGCCTCCTGAAAAAAATGTAAAGCCCCACCCCCTTGTTGCTATGAGCTTTGGAGAGATAAGCAAAGCCCAACCATATTTGCAAAGCTGCAGCAAAAAAAATTCTGCTGACCCTTCCCCTTTCAATGGCAGCAAGCAGCAGGCTAGCTGATAGCCAGACTGGTTTCTTCTTGAATGTTTTGTTTTTCTTTTTCAGTGGTATTGTGCTGGACTGAGCTTTTATGATAGCATTTTTCAGTTTCCCATGCTTCTTGAGTTGTTTAGAATTTTGATCTATGGAATCTTTCTTAGGCTCTCTGAGTTTGTTAAAATCAGCTCCTTTAAAATTTAAGACACTGGTTGGATTATTTTCTATTGCTTGTGTTTGCATTATATTGAATTCCAGTATGACATGGTCATTTTTCACCCAAAGTTCCAGCAACTTCAACTCCCTCTAATCACTTCTTCTCTATTAATAAGAATTAGATGCAGTATAGCTTTACTTCTAGTTCCCTCCTCTACCTTTTGGATGAGGTTGTCAGCTAGGTTGGTTAGGAATCTGTTAGTTCTCAATTTTAGGTGGAGATAGCATCCAGGAATGGATTAACTTCATCTCCTTGCTGATTGGACTGAGTCTGTTTTGAGCTGTGAGGATACATCTCCTCTACTGGAGGTCCCCAGCTTTTGACTCAGTCCCTAAGCAAGGACAGGCATATAGAAATTACCTCTACAGGTTAAAATTAATTCTAGATTAAATGAAGGATTCTTGAGACAACTGCTTGCTTGGCTGGCTCCCGGTTCCTGGTAGAGCCACCAGGCTTATTCTGGCGGCTGGAGCTTTGGCTCAGGCAGTGGCTGATCAGCGGACTCCCAGATAATGAGGCATGTGGTGGCTCCACGCCAGTACCCAGGGGCTCTGAGACCATCGGAGCTTTGTGCTCTAGTCGAGCCCCAAACAGCCGAGATCTCCAAGGGCTCAGAGGACTTCGGAGCTATCACACTCCTGCATGTACAGCCTTGTAAGAAGCTTTCGCACTCCTATAATTGTACCGGCTGGTGCAGCTTGATTGCAGGGTTGCACAAGTGAGTCTTGGCTCTGTGCCAATAGACACCTGGTCCTGCGGTACAATTGGAGCTTCTGTGCTCCTATAATTTCACCGGCTAGTGCAGCTTGATCACAGGGCTGCACAAGTGAGCCTTGACTTTGCACCAATAGACCCCTGGGCTTGCAGCACAATTTGGAGCGTCTGCGCTCCATTTCAAACAGCCCAAAAGCCTGGCATGGTACTGACTGAGGGCAGGAAACAGCTGAAGTTGCCCACACCTTTCGGGAGAGGTGCCTGATCACTGTGGGAGATAAAGGAGAACTAGTTACCCACCAGCTTGGTACTTACACCTGCAGGAGAGCTCCCTGGGTAGCCAGGCTGCGAGCAAGTCACTAGCAAAAATGGTGGACAAATCCCTGGTGGAGGCGGATGAAATGGCGGGCAGCATGATACAGACCAGGTCAACTGCCATATAAACATAGGATCAGGCCCACCCTGCAAAAGCCACAGGGATGATCAGGAGTGCCAAACTTGGGAAGAGATCTGCTTCTTCAGACAAGGTCTCTAAAGCAGAACAGAAAGATGCACAGAGGCGGCAGAAGGCTATAGAGAGGCAATTTGCCTTGGGCCAGAAGGACGCAGACAGGCGATGCCAAGAGGCCAAGCCTTTCCCCTCCAAGTGGAGTGCAAGTGAACCCAGACACTCAAGTAGACCGTATTCTGAGGGCTTGTCACCAGATAGTGCTGCTGAGCAGGGATCTCAGTATGGTCCTTTTGTGCCTCTCAGCAAGGAAGAGTACTTTAGCTCCCTGGCTGACCTGCCTTGCACAGCTGGAGAGGGGAGTAAACTTCTAGTAGAAGGGGTCAGGTTGTTGAGGCAATGTTTACACTAACTGCTGTAGGGCTTCAATCTGAAATGGCATAACGGCTTGAGTTACCTTCCAATATGCAATGTCTGATTGCGGAAGCTATCAAGCAGGGCATTGCTGCAGGCATGCAGCAGAGCAGGAGGGCAGCTTTGGTATCCTCAGGGTTTTCCCTGCAGTTAGGGAATGCGATAGGGGACTTTTCGGAACTTCTAGGGCCTTATTCCCTTGCTTTTTCCAGACAGAGCCAGTCAATGCTCTCAAAAGGAGAAGAGCGTGGGGATAGGGAGCTTTCAGAAGATGAGGGGCTTTCACTGGACAAACCTGCCTTCTTGGGACTATTCCAGCCCTCTCTATTTAAATCCCTACTCTTCAAGACCAAAACTTCGGCCCACCTGAGGATAGATCCTGCAGTACAAAATCCCAGGGTGGATCCTATGGATTCCTTATTTTCGGAGCCAGCCACTACAGCAGAGGTTATTCCATTGCCTAAGCTGTTCCTGGATGTGGTCCAAAGACTCTCCAGGGATAGGTGCCAACCTGCAATCTTCCAAAAGGAAGTTTTATAGCGTGGGTTCAAAACTGAACCAAGTGCTTCAGACACCCAGGGTGGATGCACTGGTGGCGGCTCTGTCCTCCCCCTTGGTCCTACCTAGTGATCCAGAGGAGACCCTTCAGAGAGGCTACCAGGTGAATGCCTGGGCCTCAACAGTTGCTTCTTTCTTTACCAGGGCTCCCTTGATTTGGCTTCACCAGATGCAGGATTGCATTACAGCTGGGGATGTTTGGACTCACCAGGACATCAATAAGCTTATATTGCAGCAGACTTTACAGCGGACGCTACTCTCAATGTGGCCAAGTACACATCTAAGGCCATGGTGTCATCAGTGGCTACCCGACACCTATTTTGGCTCCGCCAATGGCAAGAAGATGCCAGACATAAATGGAAGCTAGTCTCGGCCCCATTCAAAGACGTGAAGTTGTTTGGGGACAAGTCCAAGGATAAAAGGAAGGTCCTACCATCCCTTTCCAGGCAAGGTTCGCTCCTCACCATATTTTTGCTGCCCCAAGGAAGTAGGTCCTTCCATTGCCCAAAGTGACTGCCAGTCCAATGGGGGGCACCTGGCCCTCTTTGCAGTTCAATGGGAGGAGATCACATTGGATGCATGGGTCCTAAAGATGATGAGGTTGGCCCTCTTCCTCCCCATGCCTCTGAGATTTTTCATTTGTTGCTCCGTCTCGAGTGACACATCAAAGAAGGTCCTCATGGGATGGCAATACATTCCGGTGATCCAACAGGTTCTGGAGGATCAAAGGGGGCAGGGATTCTATTCTATTCTTTTTGTAATCCCCAAGACTTTGGGGATGGTGGTGGAAGGCAATTCTCGACCTGAAAAGGCTGAACTGCTGCTTAAGATACAGATGGTTCAAGATGCAGTCATTCCAATACATCCTAGGGGGCATTTGAGAGGGCAACTTCCTCATGTCCATAGATCTGATGGAGGCGTATCTACACATTCCATCTTGAAGTCCCATCGACAGTATCTCCAATTCCAATATGCTGGCCACCACTTCCTGTCATCAGCCCCAAGGACGTTTACAAAACTGTTGGCAGCAGTGGCAGCACACCTTTGGGCTCTTTCTGTGTGGGTAGAGTGTTACCTGGATGACATACTGATCTAATCCTCTTCTGGTTGCCAAGCGAAGGAGAATCTGCAGGTCACCACCCAGATACTCCAGCACCATGGGTTCTCCATAAATTGGGACAAGAGCCACCTGTCCCTGACAAACTGACTGCTCCATTTGGGAGCCATCATAGGCACAGTGAGGTGCAGAGTATATCTGTCCCAGGAGAGGCAAGCCAGTCTCAGAGATTTGATAGCTTGAGTCCAGAGAGAACGGACTGTGCCACTGGTCCTTCTATCGCAGCTCCTGTGCAAGATGGTGTCCTGTATTTCCATCGGCTCCTGGGCATGCCTGCATGCCAGATGCTTGCAGTGGTTTCTCCTGCCTTATCAGAGGTCCAGCAGGAGCAACTCACTGGCCAAGGTCTGTGTCCCGCCAAGGGTGATCCAGCCTTCAGGTGGTGGAGGTCCCTAATCATCACAGGGGCTGTCGCTTCAAGGAACCCATCCACCTGACTGTCATGACGGACGCCAGCCTATTCGGTTGGGGGGTTCACCTACAGTCCATGATGGCTCAGGGGCAGTGGACTCAGGAGAATCGCGGCCACAACATAAACTGGCTGGAATTGAGGGTAGTCCATCTCGCCCCAGGAGACAGTTTCCGGCAAGCGTATTGTGGTTTTGAGGGACAACTTATCAACTGTAAACCATTTTATTCTCCACGTGAATTCTCCTCATTTCTTCTAATTGCTGTTTATGTTCCATGCAAGTCTGTGTAAACAAGGCATTACAAACTCTAGCTGATCAAATTATGGAGGCTGAAACCAAACACCCTGATTCACTGGCCATTATTTTGGGAGATCTAAACAAAGCAAACTTAAGGAAAGAGCTACCGAAATACTTTCAGCATGTCAGTTGTTCCACTATAGGCAAGAATAAAGCTGTACTTTGGCACTCGCTTGAGGAAGGTCTCCCCATGATTGCACACACTCCTGGCTCAGCAGAAAAGGTGATAAAATGCTGTACAATCAGGCCAGAAATGTATTAACAAGGGAGATCAGAGCAGCAAAAAGAAGCTACTCTGAAAAGCTAAAGAATCAGTTCTCAACAAATGAACCAGCAAACATGTGGAAAACTCTTAAAAATATCACTGGTTACGGCAAAGCTCCTTCCCAGGCTGAAGGAAATCAACATCTCACAGATGACCTGAATGTGTTTTACCTCAGGTTTGAAAGGAAACTACAGCCATAAGGCCTTTTGTGGCTGGTGTGACAAGGCAGGGGTAGACCCCATGGAAGTATCAATAGCTCAGATCCTGGAGTTCCTCTAGGATGGACTAGATAAAGGTCTATCCCCCAATATCATCAGGAGACAAGTAGCAGCACTGTCCTCAGTATTGACATGTGGGAAACTGCAGTCTTCCTCAACATCCTTCTGTGTGCAGATTCATAAGGGGCGCAAGCAACTTATAACCACGGTGGTGCACAGGTACCCTACCTGGCCAAGGTCTTGCACTCTCTCACCGGGGCCTCCTTCGAGGCATTAAGATCAGCTGGTCTGCATTTTCTTACCTTTAAGGTGGCATTCCTGATGGTTGTTACATCGGCCAGATGGATCTCAGAACTAGCGCCCCTCTCTGTGAGGAAGGACCTCTCTATTTTCCACCCAGACAGAGTAGTTTTGTGGTTAGACCCCCTCCTTCATCCCTAGTGAATTCTGGTTCCATAGGGCCCAGAAATTGGTACTACTAAACTTCTGCCTAGACCCTGTCCACACACTAGAGAAAAAGTGGCACACCTTAGACAATAAGGAGGGCTCTCTGCATTTATCTTAAAAGGACTTCCTCCTTTTGGAGATCAGAATTATTATTTATGTCCTTCCAGACTTCTACATTTGGCAGGAAGGTCACGTTGTCAGCAGTAGGTTGATGGATTTGGGCGTGTATCACCAAAACCTATGAGGTCTAGGCTCTTCCATTGCCTTCTCGGGTGACAGCCCATTCCACCAGGAGGGCAGCCACCACAGTGGCGTGGGCAACACAGACTTCTATCAAAGAGATCTGTCCAGCAGCGACATGGTCCTTCCCGTCCCCATTCATCAGGCACTACAAGATAGACACCTTCGCTTCAGCCGAGGCGCCCTTTGGCAGACATGTCCTCAATATACCCACACCATTTCTCTGATCCACTAATTTTGTCACCTTGTGTCAAAATGTGATTTGTGTGGCATGATCTGTTTTTGACAGATTCATGTTGGCTTTTGGTTATGATTTTGTTTGTGCCTAGGCAGATTCATTGCTTGGTTATCTTTTCCAGAATCTTCTCATGTATTGATGTCAGGCTGATAAGTCTGTAGTTTCCAGGATCCTTTTTTTTTTTGAAGATGGGAACTACATCAGACATTTGCAGTCCTCTGGTTCTCCAGGATCTTTGAAAGATATAGTTCAGTGGTTCTGAGATCCCATCTGCCAGTTCATTCAGAACCTTGGAGTGTAAACCATCTGGTCCTGATGATTTGAACTTGTCTAGGGTAGACAGGTGCTCACTTATCATTTTCATATGTGTTCCTAATGTTTTTTGTGGTGCTGGTTTTTTGTTGCTGTTTTTTCCCTTTGTCTAAAGACAGTTGCAAAAAACGAGTTAAGTAGTTCTGCTTTCTCCCTTTTGCTTGTCACCTTCTTGCCATTTTCTCCCAGCAATGGACCAATTGTTTCCTTGACTTTTTTCTTGTTTTTAACATGTAGGAAGAAGCTTTTTTGTTATTTTTTTACTTTTGTCGCAAGCCTTTGTTCATTGTGAGCCTTAGCTTTCCTCACTTCATCTTTGCAGGCTCAGGCTATTTGCTGATATTCTGCCTTAGTTATGGCCCCTCTTTCCACTTTTTATACGTGTTCTTTTTTATCAGTGATCTTTGTCATGCTGATCATGCTGGTTTCTTTTGAGAGTTGTTATTTTTCTTCTTCATTGGAATTGTGCTAAACCGGGCTTTCATAATCTCACTTTTCAAACATTTTCCAAACTTCTTGGGTTGTTTTCCCCTTGAGGACTCTCATCCATAGAATCCTTCCCAAGCTCTCCCTAAGTTTATTGAAATCAGCTTTCTTAAGGTCCAAGACTTTGTTCTATTGCTTGTGGTTGCATAATGAATTCTAATATTCCATGATTACTACCCCCCAAGATTCCTTTAACTTCAACACCTTCTATCATTGCATTTTTGTTAGTGAGAATTAAGTCCAATATGACTGACTCCCTAATTCCCTTCTCTGCTTTTTAGGAGACATAGTTATCTGCTTAGGTTTGTCAGGAACCTGTTTGATCTTCCACTTGGTGCATAATTTGTCTCCCAGTTGATGTCGGGATAGTTAAAATTCCCCATTACTATTGTGATGTGCTTCTGAAATACTTAGTTAACAGATTAGCAAAGAATTAATCTAATTTTCACTTTCAAATCGAGGCTAGTAGTATTAAAGACGGGCGTAGGGAGAGATAGAAGCCATCAAAGACATTGGGTGCACCCAGTGCCTGCCTCCTCACCGCCCAAAAGCTAGGAATCAGAATGAGACCCCTAACCAACCCCATATGCTTTGAGCAGGTTGATGGATCATTAATAGGGGGACCCCCGCCATGCTGGTCACTGAACCCATGAGTCTGGAGATGGGTCGCCACTGGGAAATTATCTAGTTCATGGTGGCACCAGAGATGATGGAAGCGATCATCCTGGGCCGGGCATGGCTATACAAATGGAGGCCCACCATCTCGTGAGGAGACGGCTACAAAAAGCTGAAGTTGGGAGACTTCCGGTGGCAACGTGGGCATTGGAGGATGCTCTTTACAGAGCGCTTAGCCCCGAGACTTCGTCAGCTGCCAGGACAGCGAAAATCAGCTGTCCGGCGGTTTGGAATCCACCCCATTGGGAGAAGAAGGGGTGGTGAGCCAGCAGGCAAGGGTAGAACTCCCCAAGATCCCCAGGAACAACTCTGGGGATCGGAGGGTGAGAGCTCCCCAGTTAGCTGGCTACAGCTCCGAGTCCGGGAGGCTTCTGCTTTTAGCAGAGCAAAACGCCGTGACCACATCTGCTTGCAATAGAGAAAATATGCCCTGGGGGCTCACACTGTACTGAGAGCAGGCAGAGCAAAGCAGGAGAGATTAAAAGCAAGTACTTTACTTTAATTCCAGTTGTGAAATACTTCCTTCAAGATTTGTTTTTGAAGAGAAAGTGAAAGGAAGATGGCGTCAGAACAGTAATTGCAAATAGGGGAAAACGAAAGTTAAAAGGGAAAGTGTGAACAGTGTTGTTTAAGAATAAAATGGCGGCTAAACAGCAATTTAAATCTTCAGTTCCTAAAAGTGCTGATGCCTCTCCTGCTCATAAGGCTACTCAAGGAATAACGTTAGAAACCTTGCAGGAAGCCCTGAAAGATGCCTTAAAAGATCAGACTCTTGTTTTTCAGGATGCTTTAAAAAATCAGGCTCAAGTTTTTCAAGACGCTTTAAAAGACCAGGCTGTTGCATTAGAAAATAAATTTGTCTCACTTATTGAAGAAAAAAATGAGGAAGTGGTGGAGACTATTCAAGCACGAAATAATGAGATTCGGGAGGATATTATTGAAGCCATTATGAGTTTGGCAGGGCATGTTGAAGGTATCGAAGAAAAACTGGAGGAGGTTAATCAGTCTAATATGAATTTACAGACCAGGATGGAAGATGCTGAAACAAGAATGGATGACATGGAAACAAAAATGGACAATGTAGATATAGAAGTTCTAATGGTCCAGTACAGAGCTATGGAATTTGCGTTAAGAATCAGAGGAGTTAAAGAGATCCAACAAGAAAATCTGAAAGAGATTGCGGCGGAAGCATTTGAACAATTAACAGGAGACTCTAAAGACTTAATAGGTGCTCAAATAGATAAAATCTTTCGTGTCAACTCATGGATTGCAAGACAGAGAAAATTACCAAGAGACATTGTTGTTTATTTTACTACAAGGATGGTAAGAAATCAATTTTTACAAGCTGCTTATGGTCAAAAATTCTTAGTTGGAGGACAAGAAACTTTGGTAATGAAGGAGATACCCCCTAAAATGTTGAGACTTAGAAAAGATTTTGCTTTTAAATTCAAACCACAAGTCAAGAAATAGCAACAGAAGCTGTGGGGGGAGCGAGACCGAAGAAGAATGATTTTTATTTGACTTGTAAAAAAATCAAAGCGTTTTGGTTAAAAATATGGTGGATGATGCAGAACATTTTAAAAAAGAAGATAAAGTTTAATTCACAGTTCTTCCTGCTGGGAATTATAACGGATTTTACAGTTATAGAGACTAAATTGATTTTGAACTTGATAACTGCAGCGAGACTGTTGGTGGCGCAATACTGGAAGAAGGAAGATCTACCGATGACAGAAGAATGGATTTTGAAAGTCATGAACTTATCAGAGATGGATAAAATCTCAACATACTTGAAGGACTATTCAAATGAAAGATTTAATTTAGAATGGAAAGGATGGATTGATTATATACAAAATAGATATCAGACCAAGACGTTGCAATTAGCGTATGAATAATGCATTATTATATGATGATATAAGGATAGGAGAAGAAGAGATTTGTGTTTAGATTAATTAAGTAACAGTAACTTAATTTAAAGGGGAATTAAAGTTCTAGGGGGAGTAGAAAGTATAGTTAGAGTTTTATTTAGTTTGCTTGTGTTTGTTAATTGTTATACCCTGTATTTGCTCTGGGAAGTTGGGGTGGGGGTAGGGGGGTTGGGGGAAGGAGGAGGGGAGGGGGGACGGGTTATAATAATTGTTTAAAAATATTTTCAATAAAAAAATAGTACAAATATATCTCATATATTTTCCAAAATACACCCAACATTTCTTTTAGTATTTACCCAGTATGGATTCACTGCAAACAATAAAATAGAATAGAATAAAATAGAATAAAATAAGGACAGGGAATATATAGGCTAGCCTTCACATAGAAAGTCCAGGTACAGAGTAATTAATCTAAAACAGATGTTTCAATGTCAGATATATTATTAAGCAGAAGTCTTGGATTCCCAAGAGATATACATATAGTTTTAGCAAAAAACACTGAGACACAATTCTGGTTTGGATTTGCCTGATCGACTGACAGTCATACTGTGTTATTATTATTTACATGTGTAGGAAGCAGATATGCACCACATACATTTAGCATATAGGGAGCACATCAACACCACAGCACTACATATAAAGCTTTGCTCTTCTATATATTTCTCACCAGAGTTTTTATGAACAACAGTGTTCAGTTTATTTTTGTGCTGCCAAAACTTTAAGCAAGATGCACTATGTAGCTGAAAGACAAAATGATCATCCAGATAATGGTGGGATAATGGAATACAATGAAACATTTTCAGTGTTGTATGAGTATTTCAGTGTCCAGCTTAGATGTGACGTTGGTCCTTTGGAAAGGACCCTGCACTGAGCAGAATCAGTCCCAATCAGTTGAGAGCAGAGGGTAGATTAGTTTCCCATATATAGTTACTGTTTTGAAGTGTCTCGAGCCAACTATTTAATTACTTGAATTTCACTCCTCAGCTCAAACCATCCATCTTGTTTTCACTACAGCTTGCTCTGGAGCCTCTTGCAAAAACATGTTTTAAGTTAAATGAGTACAATTCAAGTTACCATTGTGTCTTCTAACAACTGAAACAGATTTCATGGCCCCAAGTAGCACAAAGGAGAGGAAGCATAAAGCTCTAACAACAAAGGCTAAAGTAACGTCTAAATGTATCTTCTTCTTACTTCAATGGAACTCATCCACGGTAAGCAGATTGGAGACTGCCATCCAGGCTTTCAATCACATTTTGTCACAAAACTGATTATTTACAATTATAATAACAGTTGCAAAACAGATGAATCCCACACTTTTGTTTTCTGGAAAATTCATCACTCCCCCCTTTCTGATACCACCAATGGAGGATATAATTGTATGTTTCCTCCACAAATAATTCAAGTATGGGGGGGAAGAGAGAGAGAGACAGAGAGAGAGAGAGAGAGAGAGAGAGAGAGAGAGAGACAGAGAGAGAGATGCAATTGCTACAGTACATTTCTCACAGCAATCGTGGGCTGGATGGTATTTTTCTTAATTCCAAAAGGTAGGGACTGAAATATATGAATGACAGCTGAAAATGTTGGCATGCAACTCTACTTAAGGACCTCTCATTTTAGGAAGGCAAGGATACAATGCCAAAAGTTTAGACTGTCCCATCTGCAACTCTGGGTACATAAAGATGTACTGTACAATTACGCTACAGAAAAGGAATCTAAGAAAAATAGTTAAGATATTGCTGAACTTATTTGCTTTGCTTTGCTTGTTCTCTTGGCAATTTTAAAGCACAGAGACCTATAGAGTATTTCAGCATATTAGTATTATGTTCTTGCGTCTGAGTTTTTCTTTTTGTAAAATAATTACATGCACATTTCTCACTTCAAGTATCAACTGGCTATCCTCGAGTATACAGTCAACATATCAGCCTCTAATTCCACGAGCCTTTGTCCAAAGATGGATGTCATCAGCAATCAGTCTGTAGTAGGCAAATGGTTGCTTGCTGTTTCAATTAATTTGGGGTCTGACCTCATTAAAATATGCAAAGCCAAATATACCTTACATTTTGGAAGCATATTAGTCTGCATCTCTTGTATTCATAAGGTATTGTATGACAAAAAGGACATACTTTAAGCAGGAGAAAACCATTCCTTTCAACTTAATGAGAATATTTTGGAAGATGTTTCTGACATCTAAATGAGACATAGCACATACATGACTAAAAATATTCTTCCACCTCTTAAAAAAACGTTAGCAATGTCACCAGCCTACTTGTAGGTTTATTTCTTGGCTCCCTATTTATTGCACCTTTATGTTTCTGGTTATAGGAAGCTTCTGTTGCCTGAAATGTTTGTGGCTTGAACTGGGTTACAAAACTAAATAATGTTTAGAACGATACATTTCTATAATAACAAATCATGTTATCTTTTTCTCAGATGGTAAAACAGAGAATAAGAAAAATTGCAATGCTCTGTGCTTGTGGGAGACTGCAGTGTTCTTTTTATTGCCAAGTAGAAGCCAATTAAAGTGAATTGTCCTGGAAAAGCTTTCCATTCTCCAGAAATGATCATCCGTTCTAGATGGAACACCATGCTTTCATGAGAACTTCCACATATTATTGTAAGAGAGAGGACCTTGTGGTATTTAGCAGTATTCCAAAAGGTTTTCCCACCCATTTGGTTAAGCATTAGCATCTCCACAGTGTTGGATCTTCCAGAATCTGACATTAGATCCTAGAACGGATTTTAAAAAATCCTAGGGAAATAAAATGTGAGCTTATGAAGATATTCTTTTAGCAAAGAATGGGCTGAATCCAGATACACCAGGTATCTTCTTCTAAATCTCACAATGTAGCTTTGCAGAACAAATGAGAAACAGGTATATTGGGCAGAAGAAATCCTATTAGACAAATTGAGACAGGACACAGGTGATCCTAAAATGGGTGGGTAACTATTGGTCAAGTGCAACTAGCTGCTTTTCCTGAAATTGCACTCAGAAATGGTTCCCCACTGTAATAGAAGCTTTAAAATAGTCTCTGCCTGATCTATGCAAACCATTTTGAAGTCTCACTGTAACTTGGAAGAACGATACCAAAAGAGGAGTAGCAATGTTTGGTAGCCAATCTCTTTCTTTGGAATGCTTGCCTTGAATTCTTGCAACTGGAATTTTTAAAAACAGTCTCCTTTAGCAAACAACAGAAATCCCTTTTAAAACCTGATTGCAGCCTGAAAAGTGGAGTCCCCGAGACAAATCAGGATTACTGGGGGGGACGGATTATTCTTCAACAATATCCTATGTCTGTTTTCCCCTGCAACTACTAGCAGTCCCAACTGGCAACGTTAAAGTTTTGTTGGGAAGAAAAAACTCCTAATTTAATCAGAGCAACAAGATGTGCTTGGATTTAGATAGAAACAAAAAGTCCCTTTGGAAGGCACGCTTCCTGATAATCCCTTAAAGAAGCTGCATCTTCTCCTTAATTTGCATGGTAGCCAGGAGATTCCACAAAAAACACATCTTTTGAGTTCAGAAGATGCCGAGAGGGTGAGACAAGATGCTTTGGAGCAGCTAGGGTTGTGCTGTCAATGCCTCCTCACTGAAGGGTCTTGCAAGACGGCACATGTAATTGTATGACAAAAGTCCCATCTCTTTATATAGATGCATTATATTGACTCATATACAAAAGTATGGAGCTTTGATTGTGTAGTTACATTTGTCACTTTAGCCTTTTGGACCCCAATTAGCTTAATGCATATTTTCCTATTCCTCCCCCCTTCTGGTATTTTCGCATTAAGTGAAAGGTCTGCCTTTTTTTCCAGATCAACTGAATGTTGACCCATTGGTTGCAACAGGAATTGCATGAATGTCAGGCTTGGGTGACAAGCTGGTTTGTCAATCCCTGAAGCAGCCAATGGAACATCATCTGAAAAAAAAAAGGAGACTCCATTTTCAGGAAAATGTTAGGAGGGGAACAAAAGTGACCCCAGAAGATGTATGTTTTTCAAGGGGGCATCAACTAAGGCAGGCCTACCGTGAAGCTTCTTTTTGGCCTTGGCTTCAAAGCCCAGCCCTCCTTAACGTCAGCCTATTCCTGGGGTGGGTCCATGGTGAATGTAGAAGGTGGACTGCACTAGAGCTAGAGGCAAGGCCTGAGACACAAGGCAAAGTCTTGTAAGATTTTTATTTGCCCTATGGATCAGAGATTCCTTCTGCCCTCTATACACCATCCTTTATTATGGCTCAATGAAATTTCTTGCTGAAGTGATTAGCAATTACTTCCCTTCCACTCTTCTTTCTTAGGAGTTAACTTAAAAATCTGGCATCTTGCCCTGGTTGTCTCATATTGCCCCATTAGGTTGATTAGAATCCAGGGCTTCTCTTCTGCATAAAAAGGAGGTATTTTTCTCAGGTTTGAAGCAAGTCAAGGTGCATCCAGAACCCTGCATCTTCAGCATGAAACCTGATTTATGCAACTCAGGGGTGTACTATCCAAGGGAAAAGTTTGCTTGTCTGTATTTATCAGGAATAATGAGCCAATGGTCAGGCAGATGTTGAACTACAATTAGAAAGCAGGTCCAATAGTGTGAAATGTTAAAAGCTATAATTTACCAATATCTGCAAAACCTCAGGAGGATCACTAATTTCCTACACTGGTACTTCGGAGTGAAGATCTACCAGACATAACAATTACCTCTACAACAATA
This sequence comes from Sibynophis collaris, assembly GCA_036250565.1. Taxonomy (NCBI): domain Eukaryota; kingdom Metazoa; phylum Chordata; class Lepidosauria; order Squamata; family Sibynophiidae; genus Sibynophis; species Sibynophis collaris. Next base: position 136,734 of record JANHFK010008738.1, on the reverse strand, counting down.
ATTTCCTAACAGTTGTCTTTTAAAGACATTCTAAAACCTGCTCCCTATTTGTCTTTTACTTACAAGGAATATCAGGGAATACCTTTCTTACCTTAGAAAACTGTATTGTACAAAACCACCTTCTCTTTGAAATCCTGATAAAGCAAAAAGCACTAATCAAACTTGAATATTAAAAGAGGAGCCAAAAAGTATTTTGGAACAAATGAAATAGTACAGACCTTTATCAGTTCAATACCGGTGGTTTCCTAGCAGTATTTTTAACGTGGGGAAACGGAGGGGCTTGGACATGAACTGGTGATGAGCTGCTCATTAGACACAGAAGAAGGGACTGGGAAGCCCTGGAAAATGACACTCAAACTAAAAGGAGTTTCTGGCTGGTACCCATTCAGCTTATCCAGACACCTATTTTTATGTACTTTCCTCCCTTCCTTAAAGCAGCAGGAATACACAATGAGGTCAAGTGGCTTTACCTCAAGGTAGGGCAGTTTCTTGACCTTTCCCTCCGTATTGTGAGCCAGTTTCAGGGCAGCTGTTGGTGTATTCCTGTCCTAACCCTTTCCCTCACCCCCTTGACTTCTCCCACGAGTGGGAAGTCCAAACACAATCCCTCTTCCGAATGTGAGTGAGGGGTTTCAGTACTCCCTAATCAGCTCCTCTGATATTTTTTTTCTTTCCTGGCAAATCTATCGATCTTCTTTGAGAATGATTTCCCAGTGTCAACAGCTGTCAAAGGGAGGCAGCGGGAATATTGATCTCTCAGTCTTCTGGACAATGGGAGATCAAAACCTTAATCTTGTGGTAAGAACAACCAGGATTTTTGAAAGCTATGGCCCTGGGCTTTTTCTCCTTCCCACCCACTAAGCATTTGTAAATGATGGGGGAGAGTGCTTTTCACACAGGTTTAAGTCAAGTCAAGCCAAGGGAAGGGAATGATAGGAGCTGTGACTCAAAGATCTAGGGCTGGCTTTCCAAGCAGTCAAGCCTTAGGTGAAGCAACAGGTGGAGGAAGAAGCCGCTTCCTTCTGCTTGCCCTTATGGGACTTGTCGTCCAAAGAAAGCTGTGCTTGCAAGTCCCAGATCCTTTTCCCAGAAGGGTCTTTTGAAGGGTCTGTTGGAACTGCTCTGAGTTTCTGCAATTGACAACTGGATTAAATAGGTTGAATCATCTAGGCTGGGCCCTTCACCCTCCAGGTTCTCGGACCAACGATTTTTCTGTTCCTCTGCTGCCTCCATGTCCTCTGCACATAGAAAGCGGGTTGCTTCTCTTCCCAGTACTGCATGGACAAGGGCTAGCAACAAAATACAGGCCAAAATGAAGGACAAACAGCCAGACTCTATTAAAGAGATTGAAGGCTGCCTTCAACTGGCAGAAGCCCCAGCTCCAACCCCCAATGCTCTGGGCCAGATTTTCTCCAACATCTGAAAATCCCCACACCTTGTTTGGCTATGTAGTAAATTTGGCTGATTTGCTCATTTCCAGGTGATGTTCCCCCCCTCCCCCCATCAAAAAGGGCATTTGATGCCCAGTGTAGGAGATGTTGCCTTGCCAGGGATGAGCAAGAGTTTCCCTGTTGCCCATAGCCCTCTTTGTCTCCTGGTTCTTTTCGCTCAGCTTCTTCTAGCGCTTCCTACTGAAAGCAAGATATCCCTCCATAACCCATCTATCCTGTTAGCGCCAATGCTTTTTAGGGGTTTGGGGTTTGGATGTGGAAATAGCCATTCCCTGGAAGATCTGTTCCCACGTCCAGTCTCCACAACCCACAGAAATAAGCTACACACGCAAAGTATCTGGTATCTCTTACAACTCTTACAAAAGGTATCCCTCCAGCGGATCTACTGGGCCAACTGGAGCTAAGCAGATTGCTGTCTCTGACTGCATCAACCCCTCGGCACTCTTGGTGGTCAGCTTGGGAAGCTTTGGACTGAGAATGGGAGGAAACACCACTTCCAAACCAAATCAACGAAAGCCAAATTTGGGCTGTGGTAGCAGGCTGGGAATGTCACCACGAGGACGTGGAATAGAGTATTTTTGAGGTATATGTGGAAATAAATTATATTTTGGGCTTCTGGTTCTTTCTACGTGAGCAATATTTTCTGCATATGCCCATTATTTGCAGGACAGACAACAAGCATTCCCTGGCTGCCCTCTTAAATCCAGTCCCTCTTTCTCTTCCCTAGGCCAGTAATAAGAACACTGCAGCTCAGAGAAATAAATTACAGCGATACAACACGTTTCTTTTCTTTTCCAAACATAATTCCTCTATCATTTACATGAAATATACTGGCTGGATTTTAACGTGTGTCCTCTCCATTCTCTGATCTGTTCCATGTAGAAGGCACGACTCCAACATACCGCTGTATGTACTGTTTGAAAGCGCCGCCAGACCCCTTGTTTCCAGGTGGTCAATCGTAGAGCCTTTGGGAATCATAATCATGGCTCTCTCCCATTATGGCACTTTCCCTTTGTTGCTGCTTTATATGGTTTTGTGCTCCAGCGTTTCCTCCAGGAGGTCCCTCCAGTCCACAATCCAAGCCTTCAAAAGCTCTCCACGAAGCTGCCGGGGAAGAGGCCTGACCTGCCATTCCGCTGTAACGTCCCTTTGTACCAACCATCTTCCCTTTTCTTGTGGACGAACACAATGTCACCCTCCTTCAGTTCAATCTCGGCGTCACTCTGCGGGGGATACGGGACCACGACACGGTATCTTCCAGGAAAGGAAAGGGGGAAAAAAAGCTTATTGCAGATACTGTAGATCCATTTACAAAGCAACAACATGTTTATGACTGATTTATTCTGTGCCTTGAAGTCAACATCAGCCATTAGCAGCCCCAGAGACAGACCTGCTCAGGATTAGTCATCATCATTGCCACCTTGCCATTGCAGGAAATGCCCAGAAGAATCCGTACACCATGCCAGATTATGTGTATATGTTCAAAACTTGCCATGCAGGCATAATGTGGCATATATACTTAATGTTGATTGCATGTGTGTATTTATTTATACTCTGATTTAAAATTAATTGGCAAGCCCCTCCCCCCAAATCTGATTGTCACCTCTCTTATATATGCATACAGACAGATGTAATACAGTTTGACAGAAGAGATCTTGTTTGACTGAGATAACATTTCCTATTGAATTGCCTATGGCGTAGCTGCTCCTTTTACATTTAGGGTGCACTGCCAATTTCAACCACGTGTAAATAAGCATTTGCATTATTTTAAACAAGTGTCAGCTAATTGCATTATTACATTACTGCAATTTTAGCTAGAACAATGCCAACTAATCTTACAACTCCATATGAATAAACAAAACGAGAGAAAGTTAGTCATAGTTCACTGGACCGTATCATTTTGGCAAAAGGATGTGTAAACTTCTCTTTCCCAGAATTCTTCAAACTGATATGCATTGCACTGATACAACAATCTTGACACAGATTCAGATTCCCCAAATGCTTTTTAAAAAATGGAAAATCAGTCTTAACAACAAAATTTCCACTGAAGGGTTAGACAATATTTCCAATGAACAAATGATGAAACTGTAAAGTGATACATATATGTGCATACATACTTAGAGACACATGAGATTTTGTGTCTTAAAAATATTGACTATATATCCCTTTGTGTTGTTGTTGTTTTGTTCAAAACATAGCAGTATTAAGCCATTAAATCTCAGGAGAATGCTCTGCTGATTTGCCAAACCAGACTAATGCCATGTCAGTCCTTAACCTAGAGCAGGAGTATTTCTATAGCAAACTATAGCAACTCTCACAGGGAAAAACTTCCAGGGGGCTTGTCTCAGTTCTGTTGATATGTTTATGCAAGTCTTCAAGATGACAGGTGCTGCCTGAGCAATGACTCCAGCTTCATTGCACAAAGTTGCCAGAGGCTTGCGAGCATGACACACATGGCTGTTATCTAAATTAGGCAACCACTGGTTTGGTTGTTAACTTCCCTGATCTCAGTATCCTCCTATTAACTCCCCCTAATCTTTCTAACATCTTCCCACCGACCTGTCCTAATTCTTTCTGCCGACTCCACAATGACTTCCAACTCAGGCCACATCTTCCCCGTTTTTCCCACTGACTTCCAACTCATCTTCTCACTAGGAAAAAGAACTTCTTAGCAACCTCTCAGACACCCATTCTGATTTTCCCCAACATCCTTCCCCATCCCTAGTAGTGTTGATAATCTTCCTGCAATCTCCCATTTTTAGTTGTGCTTTACAATACTGGTTAGAAATGTATGTTTTATTCCATGTAGAATGAAAAAAAGAGAGATGTATGTTAAAGAAGTAGCAATTGATTCTCATGAACCAGAACAAACAGGCTAGCTAACATCCCTGGTGACGTATCCTAGTGCTATTGTTGTATTTTTGCCTCTGAACAGAGAGATGCCAGTGCTGATGCAATCTACCAATAAATCTGCCACCCAGATTTTTTTCTTTGCCTTTCTCTCAACTCCCGTCATAGCATTACGTAGCCATGTTGAGAAAGATACCTGAAGGCAGAGTGGCTGGTATGGCAGCAATATACGTTGCAGAAGTTCGAAAGGTAACAGCAGCTTCTGGTCATGAAAACCTTTAAGGGCTTCTTCTGTAATTGGTTATATTTTTAACAAACAACATCCTTACATAAACAATAGTCAGAAATTTGACTGCACCATTATAGACATCATCTGGAAGTTTTTGACCAGACTCTGTGGACAATACTGAATTGGCTAGAAAGGCCAGCTTTTTGTCAGCCCTAGATTTTACAAAAACACATACTGTACATATAATCCTGTTTACACGACCTCAAATGTCTGAATTCATAGCCTGGATTTATTAGAGGTGAATTTTAACTCAGGCTGAGGAGTATTAGGAGGCTGAAATGCCGGTCATCTGGATGACCAATCTGTTTTTGATTTATCAATGTATCATGTATAGGTGACAATAAACAAAGAGGCTGAACCTTGAAAATCTCAAAAAGTACCGTATATTGCTATTGTTATTTGTAATCAATAATAGGACTAGATTTGGCACACAAGTTTGTATGAGACTGGATAGGTGTTTTCAAATAAGTCTTAGCAGTTCCAGGTCTTTTCTTTCCCATTTCAAATATCCAATACAATGAAAGTATTTTTTAAAAATTCTAATTCCAATGAAAGCTCTAGGAGTGACATTGAAAACCAAAGTTTCTGAAAGCAAAGGTGTCAGTTCTGTCAACTCTCAACTGTTGACCAGCTCTCAGGCCAAGAAGGACAAGGAAAAAAATATATGTGAAGCTACAGGGAAGGTGGTACAAAGGTACACCAGTTTGTTCCGTTTCTAGTGGCTTCATGCAAATAAACAATAAAGATTTCTATATAGCCTTCCTGTATTGAAGGGCTGGGAAATTTCTATTGGGCTTAAGCTGAGGAGCCTGAATGAAGCTAGTTGTTTAGCTTCATTCAATATACAAGGAGGCAAGGAAACATCTCAAGGACAAAATCAAAGATGAAAACATGTTTCCCAACTTCTGCTGTGGGCCAATCAGGGGAGTTGGGCAAGAGATCTCCCCTCACAGGAATGAAGGCTCTCCTTAATTTCATGACCATTCACCAGGAACCTTTGTTCCAGAGATTCACTTCTGGAATTGAAACCAGATGGTGGAAGAATGCTTGAAGAGATGTGTAATGAGATTAAGAGTAGAAGACAGAGAAAGATTCAGTATGCTTTGCCTTTGTACCCTTTAATTCTTTCAATTGGATTCCAATCTTTGTTTTATATCTGGACTGGGTGGGTCTATTTTGAAAGATAAAGGAAGGCAGTAATTTGGAGTTAGTCCAGTAATTAGATAGGATACTTATAAATGAAATATGAAGCTTCTAAATGCAGGGTATTTGGGTGTACCTAGTAGTGACTGGTGTCATGTTGTAAATTGGCAGTGATTCTTCACTATGGATCAGACGTGCACCAGATGGAACATGAGGCTTTGGGTACAAATTTTTAAAAAGGCACTTTGACTATATTTATGAGAACAAATGGATGTGGAATGAACTTCCAGATTAATATAGCTGCTCAAGTAATTCCAAGACTAAGCTCCTCACAAAAATATGAAATTAATATTCCTCACTTATTGATTAAAAATATACCAACTGTTGAGGGGTAAAGATCAGCGGTGACTCTGCACTACATTCTACCACATCAACTCAGAATATGAATTGATTTAATTAATAAAACAGTTAAGAGGAAATCCTGCTTCCTGAGCACAATTAAGATTATTTCAATTTACTTGCACTTGATTGGCAATCAAAATACTGGATTAACTTCCATTCTTAGGATCACAAGTGGGATACGATTATTTTGATCATTCTCCCCATCCTCAACATTACAATCAGTGGGATGAATAAATCTCTTCGCTTTCCATTCTGGAAGAATTCTGATTGGTTTGCTTTGATAATAGGAAAAAAAGCCGAAAGGAACTGCAAATAGACCTTTGCTGTTGAAACAATCTTGTGCTGCGATATTAAAAAAAAAAAAGGTCTTAATCGAAAGGATTTGGAAATGCAAATCTGTAAATAGGGAATTTTCATTGCATCGTATTTGCACCTTACCTTTCTCGATTCAACGGCTTAGCTTCTGGGTGGCTGGTTACCATTGAAGGTGGCAGTTGCCTTATGGGAGAAGGGATAGAAAAATTCAGATCCAAAGATCCCGTCTTTCTGTGCAGAGGCTCCATCTCCATCGCACCTTGCATTTCACTCTCGATAGGGCACGATCCTGCCCTCCCATGGCTAGAGAGGGAGGACAGTTCGGGTCCCATTGCGCCCTGCAGCATCCCTTCCACTATTGCCATAGGATCATGTGTTGGAGACATGGAGGGAGGAGAGCGGGGTTTCTTTTTCGCGGATGCTCCTGCTAGAAGTTTCAAGAGTCCGCTTTTCTTTTCTTTCTGCATGGGGATCACATAAACCATTGAAGGTCCGATTATGCAATTGAAGTAAACACCACCACCTGTTTTTCATATCCACCAAAATAAAACCTAAATAGTCTTGCAGCAGGCAAAGTATGGCTCTCTGGGAATATGCATCTGTGTTTGTGTGTGCGCACACACACAAGTACCTCGGTGTGCATATGCAATGTACTACAAACCCAAATATTCATCCAGGTTGTTGCACTGAAGGATTTTATTTAGGCAGAAAAATAAACAAGGAAGCAAGAAACATTTACACATTATCTTTGCAAAGATGGTTATGTCCTTATGGACTTGTAAATGTGATGCTCAATCCTGGAGTTGGTATTACATTTCATTGCAATAAGGACAAATGATTCATCCCAGGGAGGGAATAGGCAACTCTAAACTGCTGAAATTTGAAAAGGCAATAATGTTTGAGTCTACCCATGGGGGGAAACAGAACGCTGAATGTCTAAGTCCTTGGTGCAACAAGAAATTGGTTGTTCCTACAAGCATGTTGTTTCTCTGCTTATTTCTCTTGCTTCCCTCCTTTTGACTGATCCCAGCACTGGGGCCTTTGTGAGATCAGAACATGAAATCAATACGTTCTTGCAATGCACAATTTCCCCTTTCACCAGATCTTTTAAGTCAGCCTTGACACTATCATCTTAGCTGACAACGACTGTGGGTCATTCTGACTAGCCACAATGGGAGTTGTAACTGAACATACAAGCAAGCCTCATGTGGTTTTTAAGTTTCCTCTAAATATTTATTCATTTTTTGTTAATTTAATTGACTTTCCAGGAAGCCCAAAGTGGTATATGGCGCTATACTCTCCCATTTTGTTCTTGCATTTGTTCAGTCGCACAAGTTAAGGTGAAAGATAGTAGCTAAACAGAGGTTATCCCAGTTATAATACATGGATAGTTCTCAACTTATAACTATTCATTTAGCGATTGATGTAACATTGCCAGCTGTGTCCAACAAGAAAAATCTTTGGGGGAATCCAGATTCATTTAATAACTATAGCAAAAATGGCTGTAAAATCAGGCATGATTCAATTCACAACCACCTTGCTTGGAAACCAACATTTTGGTTCCAGTTGTGGTCATAAGTCAAGGATACTTTGTAGGTTCCTTAATCTGTCACTTAAAAATGGCTTTCTATTCCATTTCATTTCAACTTTCGATTTAGCCAACATAGAGAGAGAAAGAGAGAAAGAGAGAGAAAAGGAGAGAGAGAGAAAAAAGACAGAACACAAATAAGCATATACAACAATCCATCTTAAATCTTGCTATAGAGCCTTTGCCAAAGCCTTGATGATAAGTAACAAAATGTGTGCTGTAGGTTGTATAAAAATCGTATCAATGAGCAGAAAATCAACACAGAAACTGCCTGATTGTCCGGGGACAGCTGCGAGAAAGGGAAATATAAGGTTTTTCTACAATGTTATATAAAACCTGCAATATAAAAGACCACCTGTAATTCATTCTACCTCTGGCGTGCCATAGGGGCAGAAACAATGTGCTATGGGGAGTTTGTGATACCTGCCCTGTAAGGTATGCTGAAGAAAGACCATTAGAGTGAGCCCACGGTTTCTAAAAACAATTTGCTTACAGCTAAGAATGCACAACAGAAACCTTTGTCTGTGTCCGTATGTTTCTCTGTATAATATGTATGCACATATGGTAGAATTTCAATGTTTTAAAGCCAAAGTTTGAGAAAAAACGATTTCCCATTTCATAATATTACTACAAGATAAAACAATGTGCAAAGTCTCAAAAGCTTACTTGAATGACACAATGACTAGCTCTTCCTTTTCCCTCCAATTTTGTCATTTCTTCTATTTATTTATTTTTTGCAAATTCCCCTTAAACTTGTAAAGAACAACAGGATTCAAAAACAGTAAGCTTCCTTCTAATCTGTTGGTAAATTAATCTGGCAAGATATATAAAATATTTAAGGTTAATTAAGGCAATGTGTTTCACTTATTTATAGTCTCGCAGACTTATCAAATCAAATCTTCATTATGGTCACAGACTAGCATATGCAAATGTACTGTAATTTACAATTAATCAAGGATAATTATTATTTTCCAGTGTATTTTTCTTGTTGAGCCTTATATCAAATTGGATACCAGAATAATACACCAAGCTCAGAGAGCACCAAGAATTTCATGGCTTTCTTTTTCATTTTAGTTTTCTTATTATTAAAATTTACAAGCTGCCCAACTCCCAGGGATTCTGTCTCAATCACATTAAACTACCATCTGTTTCTATATATTTTATGGAACTGATGGTTCTCCTGCTTTGCTATTGCTAAATTTCATCCTGATTTTCAACAGTTGTGAGTCAAGAGTCCACTTTTTCTTGCCTGGCAGTACAGAGTATTCACCAATACAACACTAAAAAAGTGTTATGTTCTTGCTTTTTAAAACTTTGACAAGTCTACCCAGTTTGGGGTTGGGGCAGACTTAAAACATGCTAGCTGAATTTTGTTTTCCCTTAATTAAATTCAGCTTAATGGGATCCAGACCCAGATCCAGAAAAAGTAATGTCTCAATAATTTTTTGGAATGGAAACACATATTTAGGCTGATTGGCGAGATCATCTATAAAATGTCGAATTGAGAAAAGCCATCAATTGCCTGTTATATCAGGATGACTTCAGAAACCCGAGGAAGGTAGCTCTCCTAGACGCTGTGACTGTTTACTATGAAAAAATGTTTTCTTGATGAATTAGGATTTTTTTATGATTAGTATTGAGGGTTTTTTTTTATATTAAAAGACACTTGTTGCAGAGGTGGAACATTTAATCAGCCTATAAATTTGAGTAATCTGAATATTAATCCATTAGAATTAGATCACAGTCTGCATTACATACACGAAGGGCTTCTGGCAAGGGATGAGCTGCACCTCACAAGAACCAGGAAGAATGAATTTGGAAAATGACTAGATCAGTTTATCTGAAGGGCTTTAAATGAAAACAGAGGGGGGAGGTGACCAAACTTTAGGACCTAACCCCAAGCATAAACCACAAGATAACCTGTCATACAAGAAGATGGGAAGGAAGGAAAAACTCAGACACAAAGCAGGAAATGTACGGTAATTAAGGAAAGAAGCAACCTAGAACAAAGGAGAAATTTCATGACAGTGAGAACAATAAACCAGTGGAATGGCTTGTCTTTAGAAGTTGTGGATGCTCCATCACTGGAGGCTTTTAAGAAAAGATTGGGTAGCCAATTGTCTGAAATGGTATAGGGCAGTGATGGCGAACCTATGGCACCCGTGCCACAGGTGGCACTCAGAGCCATATTGGTGGGCACACAAGCATTGCCCCAGCTCAGCTGCAGCACACCTGCGT
>JANHFK010008738.1:94100-105359 GCA_036250565.1 Sibynophis collaris | reverse complement strand
GGCCAGGCAGAGGTGGTATTTGACAGTTCACTGAACTACTCAAAAGTTCCGCTACCGGTTCTCCAGAACCTGTCAGAACCTGTTGGATTTCACCCCTGTAGTAGGTGTTATGTATATAGGTAATGCTTGTTTAGTGACTGTCTCGTTTAGTGAGAATTTGTGCTTACAATGATGAAAAAGTAACCCAAAGTGACCAATCCTTTGTATGTCTGCAAAGAAAGCTGAAATAAGATCACAAGCTGTCACAATATCATTTTGTGACCACTTTGCTTAATGACCTAGTTGCCGGTTATTAACCACATTAAATAAAACGAATGTAGTTGTTAAATAAGAACTACCTATAATGCCGTTTGTACCAGCTATTTGTTCTAATATTAGTTTTAGTTTTCCTACACTCCTTGTGTAGTTATCCTCACTGTTATATGTCACTAAACATTTTCAGTCATTTTGAACCTTGTGGCACCAAAAAATTATACGTCCTCTTTCTCTCTTTAAATGCTGCAAAGATACCACCTTAGATGTCTTGGATGGAAGTTCAAATGCTGAGACTATATAATGGCTAAGATTGTTATAAAGTTACATGAGATGGGCAGCACATAAACAAAGAAACAAATACAGGTAATGGAGAAATGGGTGAAGGACACTCACCATCTCCAAAACTAATCAGAATGTTTTTTTCAGAGAATATTCCAGTTGATAGGAAAAGTGCTGGATCCAAGGAAAAGAAAACTGAGCTTGTGCTTGGTGTTTTTTTTCTCTTGACTGTGTATTTAATTTCAATAAATATTTAATCATTCTATTTTTAGTATCTTTCACGGAAACCAACATTTTTACATGTATCATCATTTACTGCACTAAATACATACCTGGAAGAATTTTATTTTATGAACTGCTCTTCCTAATGAAATATAATTTCAGGTACTAAATTGTATAGGAATATTGTTTCATAAATGGTTGAATATAATTTATGACAGTGGTTCTCAACTTGTGGTCTGTGGACCCCTCTGGACTGGCTGTGATGTTGTCAAAGGGGTCCACAAAGGCTTGAAGAAATGATTTAAATTAAGTCTTGGTGATCTGTGGCCACAAAACACATTTAAAGGGGGGCTGTGGCAGTGGTGGGTTCCATTTACCTTCGCTACTGGTTTGCAACGGGAGTGTGCACATGCATGCGCTCGCTTCGCCTACAGCACCTCTGCGCATGCGCAGAGCATCCATCATGACGTCCGGGCGGGTGGGCGAAGCCTCCTGCCACTGCTATTATTGGTTTGCAGGATCTGGAGCGAACCGGTACAAACCCACCACTGGTCCATGGTAAAGAAAAGGTTGAGAACCACTTATTTACGATATTATTTTCTCTATTTGATAGAAACAATACCTGCCAAGTAATCATTCACAGAACTTTAATAACTAATTTGGAAATTAAAATTTGTGTGAACCTGTGGATACAAGTGACCTGACCTTTCACTCATCACTTTTCAATTTTGACAAAAGGCTGGTTCACCCCAACCAGTGATAACCATGAGGAGGGGTTCTACTGACATTTCCAAACTCCAAATAATAAAGCCAAAATGAGACATTACTCTTCAGAGCAAACCTTCTGCTTACATATTGAGTGGTAGTTGGACCTTTGATGGTGTTCCTTGATCTCCCACAATTGCACTGGTTCTGGGTGCAGCCATGGTTACGGATCCAGCTAAAGTAGAATCCTGGAAGCAACAGAAGTGGAGAAAAATGAAAGGAAAGCCCATTTCACACTCATTTTTTACTCAATTGTATGATCTTCAACGTGTTTATTTATTTATTTCACTTATCAGCATCCTTTATTTTCTTTAAGATAGGTTCTTTAGCTTTATGCATTCTAACAATGTATTTTTTGCAGAAGAGTCACCAATGGCCAAAGCTCCACTGTAAAAAATAAAATCAGAAAGCTCAGTATTTTTTTCAGCCTAAAATAAGATTAGTCTCTCCATCCCTCAGATTATTCTATGCTTAATTTGATAAGAGCTATTATTTGCTTTTAATTTCATTTTCTTATTAACTTCTTGTGCAGTAATAATACTTGATATGTACTGTATGTTAAAAACAAGTTGGTTGTCAATTGCTCTAATGATTATTTTGTATATTACTTTTTATAATCAGCCAGAAATCTCTTCAGCAATCAGATGTGAACTACAAAGCACTAAAATAATAACTATTGTCATTGTAACTTAGTTTATTATTATGTTCTTTATTCTCAACTCATATTTCTGTGTCAAAAGGAAAACCAGATCTACTACTGATGAAACATATTATTAAAAAAAATAAAAATACTTATGTCTTCTCTACTTTCTAACAGTAAAAAAGTTCTTTGGAAAGGAGTAAATTTTGCCCTTTTTGAAAGAATATATTCAAGAAAAGAAATGTTGAAAGCTTTCCTGGCTATTCCCTGTCTATGCATTTTAAGAGATTGTGCGTTTCATTCTCTTTCAGTTGATGGAATTTGGACCAATGATTTTAAAAGTTTCTAAGGTTTGGCAACAAATGGATGGATTCATTTATTCACTTATAAAGACTCCTGATATGAAATATATTCATAAATCCTTCTTCTTCTTTATGTCATCTTGTGGGATTTTACAAATCCCCAAGTTAAGAAGCATTTCATAAGCTGTGAAGTGTGACAAATTTTAATGCTTCTTTCCAACTCTGTCTCTTAATCTTAAAGCATCTATCAGTCATTTACTTAGCTAACTATAGCACCAGGGACTGGTACAGGGGCAATAGTGCAGAAGGACCAGTTTTTAGTGCTGATGTTGGAGACCTGGTTTTCTAATGAATTGTCCTTCTGAATAGCATGGATATACACGAGAGTAATGCTCTACAGAGAAAGGTTGGAAAGAAGAAATATATTGGACCTAAAATATATTGGATTCTCCCTACCCCCAATTAAATCACAGAACGCAGCAAAAAGGCAGACAAATAAGTCATTTGAGTCATACAAATATCTGATTGGCTATCTTCATTGTTCAAATCAGACAAAAATCAGTCCTTATATGCAACTGATATAAATAATCCCCTAATAGGGTTCTTTTGATCTCTACTCCTAAAATTGCCAAGTCAAGCTGAGTCTTGATACATTTGGAGTTTACCAGGTTGGTGAAAATTGATGTAATATAATATTTTTCACGTGTAGATCTGTATTCATCAATAACATGCTTTCCCCAAAATGTGCAGTGAATTGAACAAAACAGACTTTGTAAATCATGGATACCCAGACAAAGTTCCTATATCATTAATGTTAAACTTAGATCATTTTTTGGACATCTTTGGTATGTTTGGTATCATACCAACATTGCAAACTCTGCACTGTCTCCATAGTCTACAAAACCAGCCCTACATACAATATATTACTATAATTTAATCTAAAGGCAACTGGAACATGAGCCACCATTGCTACTCCCTCTTCCTCCAAGGGGAACTGCAATGGCACATCAACTGAAACTGTCAAACGATTTCCTGGTCATAGAATCCACCTGCTGTTCCTAAAGTAGTTAACAGTCAAGGAGAATCCTTAGGTTTTGGACAATCCCCTTCAAGGATCATCCACTCAGAATGAATATGGAGGCCATCAACAAATACATTAATTTCTATATATACACACAGCAACTCTATTTTGCCAGATTTGGCCTGGTTTCATCCTACCCAATGCCTCCCACAGCTTTACCAAGAAAGACGCTAATAAGACCCTCCTTGTATTGATAATACCTCATCCAAATTGGCAGATGATATCCCAATAGAAGATGTGCCCCAGTTGCCTAATATGGATAATAAATAACATTATTTTTCACATGGAACATTATATTTTATAAGAGAGAAAGAAAGCTATCTAGATACACAGGACCACTGGTTTGATTTCCAGAGGGAAGTGCTGCTACATGATATATTTGCAATTAATTTACATTTACTTTCCATCTAATCTTGAGACTCAAGGCTAGACACACCATATCTCTATGATACCTACTCTGGTTAGGTTTTACAATGATAAAATAGCGTAATGTGTGATTGAAAATAACTTTGTACAAATATATTATCACTTGTGCAAATCTCGCCTATTTAATTATGCCTGTTTTCAAATATCACAATGGAAGCGTTAAAACTTAATCTCTTGTACAAAGATGTTTTGCATAAATTAGGTTGTTTGGGGTTTGGCTTTGCTAAGCATAATATATAAACTTATATTTTGTTTACTTCAGGAAACTGTTATTAGAATAGTTTAGCCCATTAAAGGATGCTTACAAGATGGCATTTTGATTTAAGGACCAATAATCTTCAGAAAATTACATTTCATTGATCTATGAACATAGTAATCTGTTAACAGATTCTTTGCTTCCCAGCATATTGACATATTTGTTTAAGAAAGCGTGAATTTAAAGAAAACAAATCATGGAATCTAGAAAAAGTAAAATAACAAATTCTTATTCTATTTTGTTAATGAGTCAAACATCTGATTTAGGTTTTAACTAAACTATATAAGGGGGATATGATCATTTATTTATGCATCTGTCTCCAAGAAAAAGAAACAAATGAAAATCAGAATACAAACTAAATGGAAATACAAACTAAATGGAAAGTTACTTCAGACTGCAGTGCTGTAAATACATTTAGGATTATGAATGGAAGGACCCAGAAAGTATTGGGGCAGAGGAGAAAGGCAAGAGGAAGAATATCTGTTGCATTTTATTATTTTCCTGCTACTTCCAGTTGTTATATACATGCTAATTAATATTTTCCTTTCCCTCCCTTCCTTTTCCAATGTCATCAGTTGCTTCTACTTAATTCCTATTGCCAATACTTTCTCTTTTGTCGCTTTTTTATAGCCATATTTTTATGAATACAAATCACATTTTTACCTCACTTCTACTACAGGAGATAAGGAACAAGGAAAACATCTTAGAGCTGTTTCAAATATAGTGGTTGCTCAATATTCAACCAATAATGGTGACACTTTCCTATGGATGTGATATTGAGGATAGGTTAGGAAGACAGATAGACAACAAGGCATTTTTATCTGTACAGAGAATCATTTATTGGAAAGACTACATTTTATCACAGTTACTGAAGGCAATGGGAGGCAAATAAATTGACAAGACAAGTTTAAAGTCATGAATTCAAAGGCAACATTTGGTGGAATGGAATTGTCTAGTACATACAAGACAATAAGGAATTTTTTTGACTCCTTTTTCCATTTCTGGCATTAAAGACAAAGGATCAACACAAGAAATGTAACATTCCTCTCCCTCCCCCACTTCAAAAGAACCAGTTTGAAGTTGTGCTAAAAGCACCAGGGTAGAAGTTGGAAAATTGGGAGTCTTAGTCCTGCTTTCGGTACAAAGTCATCTGGGTGACTGGAGGCCAGTCACTCTCAGCCCAAGGAGGAAAGCAAGAACAAACTATTTCTGAAAATCCTATTAACTACTCTAGGCAGTCAGTATGAGTCAAAATTGGCTTGAGGCATAAAAAAAATACAATGTGGTTTTGACAATACCCCAAGTGTGTGGTATATATTTTGCTATCTGTTGTTCTCTTTGAGGTGGAGAAGTAATAAAGTTAACACTGATAGGAGGTCTTTTCTCTATTGTGCTGCTCCCTGTGTGGGCTTTTGTGGTGTCTGAAGACAGATATTCAACTAAGATATGACAGTGCAAATTGATTTTTGGTGCATATGCACACACACACACACACTCTCTCTCTCACACACACACATAGAGTGAACAGCCATAACAATTTCTATTTCATGCCTGTATTTTGTTTTTTACAGTTCCATAGTGTTGGGGGGTTCTTACCACAATTGTAACTGCTAAACAACTTTTTAGCCTCTAGTTGCATTTTCAAGATAAATGGGAATCATGTAACCTATAACAAAATACCATACAGACTAACATTATAACAAGTTTAAATGCAAATATGCTGTTTTATTGCATACTGGATAAAAATTGTATTATCTAAATTTGGAACAAATTTGAAAGTGTTTCTCTGAATATCGAACATTGTATATTGCAGTAATACCATATTTATTAATGAAAATAATAAGGTCTTTCATGTCTTCATTGCATATTTAGATTCTATCTTTAAAGTAAGAGCAATAAACTTAAAATCCACCTATAGACCTTAATAATATGTGATCCTGTGGCAATATCTCAGCTAGAAAATTGACTAATAGCCTTTCAGACTCATACTACTCATTTCTGTCAAATTCATTGACTAACCAATGGGTCATGCAGTTCCTCCAAGCCTTAATGTTCTTAGGAATAATGCCAAAGCACTGAAATTATATTTGCACTGGATCAACTATTGGCAAGGAAGCGCTGCACCCGAGATAAAGCATTCTCATCAAATGTTAATTAACGAAGTGGGAGTTAGGGCATCCAATGACTCCAGAACACAGCTTTTCCGTTAGTGGTGCAATATATTAATAAACACCCTTCCACACACTGATAAAATATAATTACAGCTGCAGATGGGCACACACAAGCTATTTCTCTATTGCAGGAGGTGATAAACATCAATTCTTGCTATAGATTTATCTAACCCATAAATTACAAAAACATCTGTGGTATTTCTAACTCTTGCCTAAACCAGGCAGTGTGAGAGGCTAAAAAATAAACTACGGCTCAGTTGTTTCTGTGTAGCTGCTTGGGAATATTAAGATCATTCAGTAGTAACGAAGAGCATCTGTTTAATGAAACACCATACCAAGGAGGATCCAAACTGCAGGACTCATATGAATGAACTTTTCACTTGTCACTTGTCCTTGCCAAGAAAAAGAATTTACACTGACTTTCATATCAGATGGGCAAGAAAGGTACAATATGATTTCACAAATAATTATGATGTTACTTGATAATAAATATGATTTAATTCAACCTGGCTTCTTCTACAGTAAAAGAAAACTAAGAAAAAAATTGCACAGGTTTGTATTTTTTTTTTTGCAATATTGGTGTACATTTTCTATAGTATCAGTGGTTCTGATACAGAAAAACAGCATGTCCATTTTAATTAAAAATCCATTTAAATAATGCAAAGTATAAATGCAGACATTATTCTTCTGGGTCCACTCAGTTGCACAAATTAATAAGGAACTAAACTGGGTAGCTCCTCATAACTACTACACTTCTTCATATTTACAACTCTTTACAACTCTTCTTCATATTTCTGATTGTGACTAAGACTTTCAGTTTAGGAATACAGGAAGTTATCATTTGAGGGTGTCAAGATGATTTTAAATACAAGATTTTAAATGTGAAATCAACCACATCAAACACAGAACTTTATGAATGGCTCAAACCACCTCCAGTGTTTGCCACCAATTCTATCTTTCACCCACACAAAAAAAAAACAAATTGAAGTTGTGAAAGACAAAATAATTTAATAGGTGCCTTTGTGAAAGGATCTTCATTTAAAGGTTTCTTATGTTCTTGGAGGCATACCCTGAAGCTTGAAGAATAACGATATTCTTCCCTTAGGGAATTGGTGTGAATGACCAGGATGAACGTATTTGTTAATTTCCAGACTTCTTTTTAAGTGTTTCAAGGATAATGTTATTGTAGGCAGTAGTGAAAATTTTATACTGATTCAAAACATTTCCATTTGACTTATAATCTCAAGGGATGTATTCACAGTACATATTGGTGACCTTGGGTGATCATAAATATAGACACAGCTGCCCAACACTAATTCTTAAAAGTGCAGTAATGGAAAATTATTCCCTCACACACACATCCAAAACATGTCTTCTGCCATATGTGTCTATAAGAGATCTTCACACTTATCAGTTTTTTGAGTGATTTAAAAAAATTGTTTGTAACTTTTCAAAAATAAACACAATAATGTGCAGTTTGTATAATATATGTGGAATAGTGCATGTTCAGTTTTTTAAAAATTAAACACAGAGCCATGCTTATATTATGGATATATGTAAATTTCCACCTCAATGGATATGATTATATGACCTTGGTGCTTTGTCTCAACAGGACTAAATCAACTCAAACCAATATTCCGGGTTGGGAAGGAGCCAGCTGAATTAGATACAAAAAGTAGTTTGAACTCTGATGATATGTTATGAGTATAACTACCATCATTCACAAAACAATATTTCTTTGGAAGAGAGAATTAATTGACTCTGTCCGAGTCAAAAACCAAAGAGGATTTGGATTGATTTCTCCAATGCACAGACATAAAACTAAACCTTTGCCTTTGGCTTCTCTCTGTTTTAAATATAATCCGTATGCTTCTTATCTTTACTCTGCTAATGATCTTCTACAGTCTACATATTTGGAGCATGCTTCTTGTTTTCTACTGACCAAGAGTTAGTTACATATGCCCACTTCCTTTTATATTGGAAAATCATTAAGACAGACTGTGTTTTTTTTAGCGTTGCTATTGTAATTTACTATTCTGCATGAAGATGGTTTTCATCTTCAAAATATATACCATACAATTGGGAAGTAGATATTGGCTCTAATTGTGAACAAATGTACTCTCTGCTCAAGATCAGAATTTATTTTGAAGACATACAAGCAGTGCTCTAGCATTCTTATCTCCCAGCTCAGGTTATATACTGGGGAAGTGGCAGGCATGCTTCATTATTTATGAGATTCATCTTTGGACAGAGAAACCTAGGGATTTGGAGCTAGCTGACCTGTGACCTTTCCAAATAGCAAAGAAGAATAATTCATAAGGGGTTCAAATGGAGAGAGGATGAGACATCTGAGGCCTAGGCAAGATTGGTGAGCCAAGTGGGACCTCCTCTGCTGTTCAGACCAGTTTACTTTCACATATCTTCTCTATGAACCTCATGCAGGCTCGGTTTTATCACTGGCCTGCAGCTGCATTATATTCTCAATACAAATCAATTTAACTAGCCTATAAGAACACTCGATGTGACACACAGACACAATTTAGAAGGCCATATTTAAATTTTATGGCTGCATTCAATCACTGGGCATCAAATGTGCTAAATGCAAATTAGGTTGAGGCAGGGCACATACTGATCAAGACAATACAGGTTTCTACAAAAAACAAACATTAGCAAAATCTGCCACTAAATCCCTTGCTTCCCAGGGCTGCTGGAAGCTATTCTTGTGTTTTTTTGTGTCTATAGAAATTAGAATCCATTAGTTTCATGCTTTTCAGATGATAAAAAGGCTTAAGAATACTACTTGTTTTCAAACGCATTTATAACAGCACAAGAAATGTATGTGCTTATTACTGACAAGCGGGAACTGTTGAGACTTGAAGAATAATCTTTGTAGTTTTGGATACTTAGCACAGCAGTAACTCTACATGCAGATTTTTTTCTGAGATGTTAACATTATGCAATAGAGTATTAAACATAGTTATTTAAAGTAATAGTGCTACATGTATTTTGCAAGTTAATTTCTTATAATGGTTCATTTTATAACATATCTAGGTTTTAATATACAGAAAATCTTAAGTATGTAAGTTCTGAATCTATCTTACTTATAAACCATCTTTTGCATCAGGATATGAATAATATTACTGATCAGGATTAATTTTTTAAAATTGTCAATCTTTGATGAAATGCAAGTATATTTTACAAACGATTTAACTAATAAAGTAACCAACTTCTCCCTGCAGTGTCTCTTAGTAAACATAAATCCTGTTGGACTTTGTATTTCTTATTTATTTAGTTTGCATATTCAGAAAATGCTTTAATAAACCCTCTCATTTGAAGCAACAATTGCAACATTATCCTCAAAAGATATATAACTACAGTAGTTTTGTTTCATCTGTTTGAAAACGGCACTTATAGTAATTTTGTTCATTAGTGTGTATAGAATTCTGCAATCAAGAGTAAACACAAATGCAACTAGTAGCTACAGAAAAAGTGTTCAAGGGAAGGATGGTTAAAGTTCTTAAGCAAATTAGCAGGATGTGACCATGGTAGTCACAGCCACAGATCTTGGACAGAAGCTCTCCTTGGAGTTCTTGTCCCGGTTATAATTTAAAGACCATGCAGTGTGAAGAGGGATAGGATGAAGGGATAAAAAGTTAGCTTGGGGGAAGAGGCAGAGAATTAATTCAGAAATTAATTAATTAATTGGCTGCCAATCTTACCACAAGGTAACTATAGACAATC
Source organism: Sibynophis collaris (assembly GCA_036250565.1). NCBI lineage: Eukaryota > Metazoa > Chordata > Lepidosauria > Squamata > Sibynophiidae > Sibynophis > Sibynophis collaris. The sequence continues at coordinate 95,221 of JANHFK010008738.1, read as the reverse complement.
GGCTTTGGATGTGGTGAGGGAGACAAGGGAAAGAAGAAAGGAACTAGCAGGCTAGGGAATTAGTTTATCTTTTTGAAGTAGATAAAAAAAGAAAAGATATTGTGCCAGTTGGTAGCTTGGCCAACATGCAGTATAAGAAACTATGAGGCAACCATACTGTGGATTTGGCTGGGGATGAATTGTGGTTTGGAAGGCCAAGATGAAGAAAAATGAAGATGAAGAGATTGGAGGGAAGATGGAAGGGACAGAGAGGAACACTGCTACATGGGACGCCATACCAAGGCAATTATGGTTAAGTTTTTTTGGCAAGGGGCAGGGAGAACTCCACTGCTTTTTTAAAAAAAACATTTTCATTAGAATTTTTTAATATAATGAAAATATACTTTAAAAAAAAGAAAAAAAAAGAAGAATGGAGATCTCCATTGTTTTAAACAGGATATTTGGAGGATTTGCCCCCAATGAGATCAATACCTTAAGTATGTTCAATGCTAGCACTGTACCTATTTTATACTGGTTTTCCATATCCATTCATCCATCCATCCATCAAATTTGTACAGCTGAGACTCTGTACGATGTTCAACAAACAAATAAAGCAACAAATATAAAAAGTTGTGCTCTGTGAGCTACATTGGCTACCATTTTGCTTCCAGGTCCAATTCAAGGTGTTGGTTTTAACTTGTAAAGCCAGGTTATTGCTATTAGGCCTGGGATTCCCAGAGAACTGAACATATGCTTCAATGGCTCCATTGCTGAGGTGGCTATTCTTCTCTATGTTTTGGGTTTATATATTTGATTTTATATATATACATTTGTATTTCTTTTTTTATATCTAAGATATAGAGATATAAAAAATCCACATTAAAAGATAACTAACCAGCTGAAGCTTCCAAATATTCTTCAAGGGCAATACCATGTACAGCGATTGCAACAATGCAATCTGGAGGTGATTAGGGCACAGCTGTCTCTAAGGATGTATACAGGTAGTTCTCGACTTACAACAGTTCATTTGATGACTGTTCGAAGTTACGATGGCATTGAAAAAAGTGACTTGACTTCCGGTTTCTGCAGGCGGCGGTCGCACGGGACGCTTCCTCTGTCCCGGCGGCCGTTTTCCAGCCCTT
>JANHFK010008738.1:14858-34025 GCA_036250565.1 Sibynophis collaris | reverse complement strand
TGCTTTTTGCTTGAAAGTTTATAATAAAACTGAAAAAAAATACACAATGTTTCAATTAATGCTACTTAATGTGATTTTATTGTTCATTTCCCCCCAAAACAGGTAAAATGATGATGCACAAGACATTATTTTATCATAACTGTTATCTGCTAGGTTTACTTCAGATGCAAAGGGAAAATTGCCATCCGGATGCACCCCAGAATAACAGACAAATCCTTTGCATCCAAAGTTGTCTTGAAGAAGCATTTAAAATAACATTAATTTTACTTTATTTGCACCAGTTTAAATTATTTACATAATGAGATCATGCATTTCATTTTTTATAATGCAGTTTATGTAAATAATGCAAATGAAATCATTTATGTATAATTCATGTAAATCTGTCATTACATAAATGATATAAATAATTACAGGGAAGGAAGCTTGCATTTAAAGAATGCTCAGGAAGAACAGAACCTCCTTCTCCCAAACAGCCAATTAAATCAAGGTTTTACTCTGCATCTTTCTTTGAATCAATGATATCTAAAGTATAGGAAATACTTTTGGCTGAAATTTTAAAACAGTAGATGTTTTAAAAATGGATGCTTATTCACATTTAATCTCCATGTTTTAGTTATATCAACAAAACAATTCCTAGTACGTTACCCATGTCTGCACAAATATCTTCTTCATCTCTTTTTATTCTGCCAGATTAAAAAAAATATACATTCCCAGAAGTTTATATCATGAAATCTAAACAGAATTAAAACAGAATTTAAAACAGTAATAGAAATAATAAATATGGATGTTTAAAATTGGATATTTATCCTTAAGATAACAAATGGATTTATAAGTGCATTTTTTCTTTTTCTGTAGCATCTGTCTCCTGATGAGTTTGTCATTACAATGTAGTTAAATGTGAGTTTAAAACATTGGGGAAAGAAAATTGATTTGATTTCCCTATGAAAAATGCATTTTTCTGTAAATAATTCATTTTAAATGCACTTTTCAGCCAACAGCTGCACATAATCTGAAGAGCTGTGCAGTCTGAAAAATGATGACATTTGATCCCATGTATTTATATGACAACCGTGAATTAGTTCAGTTCATTGAAAAAGGCAGAGCCAGTGAAATTCTCCAACATCCCCAATGAATGTCATGGCATGTTCAACTACAGCCTCCTATTATAGCTAACTGCAATTCCTCAGGGTACAAGCAGGAGGTCATCTGCAAAAAAAAAATTGCATTTAGTGTAGAAGAGGATAGAGATTGTAAAGGGAATATTTGGATTAAGAGAAATTATTTTGTAACAATATTCCAAAGGATTTCATTACATCCTATCCTCCATTGCAACACCCTTCTCTCTCATGCATAGTTGCACACACCAAAACTTCAACTATAAGTAATTACAGCTGCACACAGTCATTTAGTGGTAGCGATCTATTTAATTCACTATTTTTTTAACAATTATTCAGAAGTCTATCAGTTTTCCAGCAGAGAGCTTCCTTAAAGACTCCCTGCTTAACGATGCTTAAATGTCACCATGAATGAAAAGTAGATTTTGTGCTGGCCTTATTCGAGAGGGGATTTTAAAAACAGAAAATCACAGGAGTCAAGAGTACAACTGAGATTTTTAGATCGGGAGACGCGATTCAGGCTGCTCTGACTCAAAAAAGCATATCCATGACATGATTTTTTTTAATTTTTTTTGCAAGGGATGCTAGAATATGTTGATATGCTGTCTCATCTTCCTCTCTCTAATAAACTCCACCACTATCATTAGCAACCAGTTTGTGGGGGGCAATAAGCTGGCTTTGTATAAATATACAAAAGTATGAAGGCTATTGCTTAGCACATTGTAAGCCGCCCTGAGTCTTCGGAGAAGGGCGGCATATAAATCAAATACATAAATAAATCTAATAATGTCCTGCCCTGCAGAAACTGCTTCAATTCCTCCCACCTCCCTCCCTCCCGCCCCCTTTGGTCTCCCTGTATTCTTCTGCCTACCTTTGCTACCTTTCTAGCTGACCTTTGCTGCTTCTTCCTGTTGCTGCTGGCCTGGTGTACAAACACTGGGTGAGGGCACAGCCCCATGACATGCAGTGGCAGGAGGCAGAGCTTCATCTGAAGGGAGATTTCTGGATCCAGCTACAGAGAAGGGAGCAGAAGCAGGTGGCGGAAGGGTGGATGAAGGAGTCCTATCTTGTGCCATTAGAGTGAGGAATGATAGCCTACAGATTGTGGAGAGTGCAGTGAGACGATGGTGGAAGCACAATGCAGGACAAGTGATGGTGGCTCCCGGGGCAAAGGTAATAGCTTGAGGAGGGCAATGTCTAAGGTGGCAGTGGAACTGGAGGAAGCAGAGGGATGACGGCTTCCTGCAAGCATAGTGTGCATTCTGCAGCTTGTGTTGGAAGCTGCTGGCCCTTCACGATACATCCACAAGATCACCAATGATTTTTCATGACTGATTGTATACTTGAATCTGGATCTTCCCAGTTCAAGCCTAAGTACGATGGCTACTTGTTGTATTTTAGATTAAATGCTGTTTAGTTATTAAGCAGTAAAGTATAGGGTTATTTTATTTATTCTTAATGAAAATAAATCAGGTATATTCATTATTGTGTGAAGTTTATTAGTTTTACTAATTGAAATTAAAGCTATAAGTTGTCTAACACTCTTAATAAACTATTTATTAATGAGAAACAAATGCTTTTTTATTTGTTCAAGAAGACCAGGGGAAAAGGATATCATAGGCTAAATAAATATTAAGAACAATTTACTTTTAAATATGTTAAGGACATAAATGTTCATTCTGAAAATTCATATCATGATCTCCTTTTGGTAATCTTCAGGAATATAAACTTAGCCACACATATAAATAACACTAGAAGTAAACTAGTGTGTTATCGCTTTCAATGAGGTCTTTTATAGTACCAACTATGTAGTAACTATAAATGTCCATCTCCAAAATGTTCTGTATAATATTCATGTTGTCATGATCACAACAAAAGTCTTATTCAAATTTTTCTTAATATGCAGGTTATCATCTATTTCTATGTCATATTTCAAAATGCATTTCCATAATTCAGTAGGCATAAAAATGCAAGCATGAATTACCACAGCAAATCTAGAAAGCAATTGTAAATCTTAAATTAGTTTTTTAAAAAAAATAAAGCCCTTATAGACAAATTGCAATATATTACTGGAAAAGAGCATATTAGATTCTACAATATGGTTCTTCGATGTGAAAACAATATACTTAGAAATAAATTGATATAGCATTCAACTGAGGATAATTAAGACACCTGAATGAAAACCAATAATAACGTTGAATGTTGAACATTGATACATAATATCCAAAGAACTATTGGAAATAAATATACTGAACAGAAATTGTTTTAAAAAATAACCTTGAATACCAGATTTCAGAATCATACAAGTTGGTTTTCAATGTTAACAGCTTTCAAACAAGATGTGCTATAACCAATAGAATAAACAAAAATGTTCATAATTAATCTCTATTGTTTCTACAATTCTGTAGATAAAAAGCATAACCCTAAAATATGCTTTTTAAGTTGAGTTAACCCTAAATTATTCTTAAATACTGTTCTGCTTGTTTAAACAGCAGAAAATTGCTGTAAATAAGTGCAAACTGTCTGACAACTGTCTGTCAAATGTAAGACAAGGAGTTTGGATTTCAGTTCTTATATTTAAATACTAAGGGTTAAATTAAAAAGAGATCTAAATACTTCCATCTGATGATGACCTATTAGCACATATTGAGATTCATGGAAGTTTATATGAAAAAGTTCTAAAAGTATTCCAAAACAATGATATTTCCTAGCATACAGAAGTATAAAAAATAAAATAGGTTTGCCTAACTTACTTTGAAGAGGGATTGATTTTATATATTTTCAAAGTGAATTCTTACAAACATTTGCTCAACATCATCTTCCCATTTTCTTCTTGCCAAAACACAGAAGTGCAACTTGAGCAGGTGAAGATTTCAGAAATTGGTGTCTGTGTAAAGGGTAGCAACCAGAAGCATTCCATTTTGTGTTTAGAGTTTGACTTGCCCATGGCTGCACCCAACCCAACTTATAACTGATAGAGCTTTATAAACCCTTCAGATGTTCTTTGGAATGTGGTAGAGCTGAATAACTCACTTTCAACTACTAAAAGAATCATAAGGTTTCCTGCTCAGACAGCTGCTTTGAAAGTTGTTGTTGGCTATTTCTGCCTATATATCCACACAGATCCACTGACTTGAGCTGTAAAAGGAAAGGAGATCTACTGCACTTCTTAATGGCATTCTCAACACTGTCACTCTATACTCCCTGGATTTTTGGGATGAAGGATGACAATTCATGTAGCATAAATAGGCATTTGCGGGAAAGATACCATCAAAGAGACAATTCCCCCCCCCCCATCAAATTAGTTCCAGAAATTTAAAATGGGAAATAGTTTTGTGGGTTGCAACTATAATGCACATCATTTACATTAATATTACATAATTTTTCAAAGCTTACTCATTAGTTTCTGATGTTGCTTTATGCTAAGATCTGTGGTGAATTGATGCTTTTTTTCTTGTCTTAATAGAGCATCTGTGTAATGCCACATTTCTCATGCACATTTCTACAGTTTAGTATAAAATGAGCATTTGCTAATTCCAAAATTCATTTTCAAGCTCATGAACAATAAGTCAAAATGATCAGATGATTATGAACCAGCTGGTCCTGCTTATTTACACAGCCAAAAATCATTTCTATAAACAGGTGTGGGCTCCACTGTCTCTCCCCCCCCATCCCTAGTTTATTATGACTAACAACTGGACTATATTGTTTCAAGTCAAATTCATTGCTTGTGGAAATATGGGGTTTACATATATGTTTGTTCTGAACATTTTATTTTTGGAATTGACATGCAGTAATTTTTCTCACTTGAAGAAATAGTAGCTTGACTTAATTTTAGCTGGGACACAGATATTCAAACTATATCTTGAAATGGACCGTGTAAGTTAAAAAGTTATTTGATCCTTTCTTGTCTGAGTTCACAATGCACAGGTTGCTTAAAGCTGTGATAATGTGAAAAATTAAATTAAGCTAAGTCAAATAGAGTGTGAATAAAGAATAATTTGCATGTGTCTATAGAAATCATGTTTGGCCTGAAAAAGCCCTGAGGACACACTGCCTTTCTTCTGCTGTCCCAGTTCTCCACATGCAGAAGGTTCCACTTTTATCATTAAACTAATTGCAGTTCCCAATCACATCTGAATTCAGAAACATGCAGTTTGTACTAACGATAGTTAACATATCAAAATATCAAATATAGAATTTAATTCTAGATCCTTCTTTTCAAGTCCCTGCTGAATCTGTCAAAATACTTGTATATAATTTTAAAGGTCTTTATCTGGTCTTCTAGGTATGACAAAGCTTTGCATTAGTCTGGGGAAAATGTCAGGCAAAGTGGCAGTGCGTGCAGATACATATGGAAACAGCTGGGAGTAGCTCCTAAGCAGCTGCTATATAAGCTTGGAAGAAGATGCAGCTGCCTTAACAATTCAAAAAGAGATACTTTGTACCCGACACCTGTGCATTTGTAGCACTGCTTTTAAAGGATTTGTACTGCTGGGCTCTTCAACATAAACACTCTGAATGTTTGATGGTCTTCAAATACTAAATATACTTGTTGATTTCTATCTTTTATTTCTGAAAATGTCATTACTTATTTTTGCAAAAAAAATCATTTACAAAACAGGCTGAAAGAAACAGAAGATTATGACAGGTTAACTTTTATAAGGTGGTAAATGTCAGATACTTAGAAGACTCAGATATTCAGTAAAGATACAACATAACTGTCTTAAAACCTGGTAATTGTCATATAACATTGAAACAATATTACAGTAAGTGGATTGAGTTAAGACTCTGTTGTGGACCTCAAAGCATTCAGCGATTAATATGAATAATGCAACACGGAGTTATCCAATAACCTTCTTGGGTACTAATGCATAGGCACAGTCATACAAATATTTACCTACATCACACATGTTGTCATGGAAAATTGTGGAATTATGAGGGTTTCATAACTATCAGTATCAATCCAAAAACCACTACTCTGCACCAACAAGTCTTGCAAGAATTGGAAAAAAAGTCTCTCGTATCTAACCAAAGACTAATTATTAAGTCTAGAAGAAAAATTATGTTTATGTTGCGTGATGACTTTAACATAAATATTACTATATAAAGTTGTTCTGAGATGAACATCCCAAAATAACATGAAGTAGATTTTATGGATAATGAGATGAAGGTGATTCCAACATCCAAGTGTCATTTATAGATTTATACTTAGCCACACACATTATATATCTAAAGAGCAATGCTGAGTATAACATCACAAATTAGATATGAAGGATGAAGATGTTTTTTCCTATTGACATTTTTTTTCATAATAATAAGGGCCTGAAAATAGGATCCATCCTTTAAGAATTGCTTCTGTGTGATTATCTGCCTTAGGCTCAAAGCCAGTTCGGTGACTTTGGGCCAATCATTTTCTCTCAGCCCTAAAAAGGGGGCAATGGCAAACCACTTCTGAAATCTCACCCCAAAAATCCAGCAGGGACTTGTTCAGATTGTCACCAAAAATTGGACATGACTGAATAGATGAAAAACAAGTGTGTGTGTGTGTGTGTGTGTGTGTGTGTGTGTGTGTGTGTGGGTCTTTATTTATTTATTAATTTAGCTACCCATCTCACTCTTGAAACAACTCTGGGTGGCTGAGTGATTATAAAAGGAGATAGTATACTCCCGGGATGGCCATAGGTGGCATGCGGAGCCATATTGGTGGGCATGCGAACGTTGCCCAGCTCAGCTGTAGCATGCATGTGTGTGCTGGCCAGCTGATATTCGGGCCTTCTGGGCTCACCAGAAGTCAGCAAACGGGTCGTTTCTGGCCTCCGGAGGACCTCCGGGGGGTGAGGAAGGCCATTTTCACTCTCCACAGATGCCTAGAAAGCCTCTGGAGCCTGGGAAGAGCGAAAAACGGGCCTTCCGGTCCACCAGAAGTTGGCAAACGAGTGGTTTCTGGCCTCCAGGGGGCTCCAGGTGGGTGGGGAAAGCCGTTTTTGCCCTCTCCAGACTCCTAGAAAGCCTCTGGAGTCTGGGGAGGGTGAAAAAACGGGCTACCGTGCCCACCGTGCCATCGTGTGCCAAAAGTGGGGGAGCACGGGAGCACATGTGTGCATGCGCTAGGGGCGGGGCACATTGAATTATGGGTGTGGGCACACATGCCCCCCCCCCCGCTTTTGGCACGTGATGGCAAAAAGGTTATCCATCACTGGTATGCTCCATTCCTTGCCTCATTCAATACTAACAAATTTGACATTATAAACATATGTATACAATATATCATGATTTTTCGTGAATTAAAAATAATCATTCCATCCTGAATAAGCCAGGGCTACAGCATGTCCTTAAGGATACTTTGGGAAAGGTAAGGTATCAATATCTTTCTGAGTTTTCTGTTCAGATGTAAAAATGTCTGTGTCCGGCACAGGTTATTGGCAGTTTATTTTAACTTGTCTTCTGTAGCCTTCAATTTGCACTTAGTCGCAAGCTGTGAAAATAGGAAACATTACCACTTGCTTCTCAGTTTAGTGACGTTCACCAGCGTACATCAGCAAAGGCATATTTTCTGTGAACAGAATGATAGGACTATTGATTGTGTGAAGCCTCACAGATGCTCCTCCTCTACATACAGATTCTTTCATGGTAGAGTGATGAATTACTTCTGTGCCTTCCTTTAATCTAGCTGCAATTGTGAGATAAGAGGAATCTGACCTCATTCTAAAGCCACCTGTTACAAAAGACCTGAAACAAGGCATACTGAGAGCCACAGCTGTTTACTGAATTTTGCATAATTTTTAAAGTCAGAATTTATTTTATTGCTTTCAGAGATGGCATAGTCAATACTAAAAAGAGCATGAAGATTGACTACTGAATAAATATTTTACTAATCTCAAAGAAAACAATGGAATATTGACTATGCATTAAGTCACCTAATAAAGTCCTATGACAACCGGGCCTTATCCTCTATGTACCAGCAATTAAGGGCTACCCAATGAATAAAACAGGACTTCTCTTTATGATTGTAACAACTTAAGATGTTCAATACATCCTTTACTGTTACATGCTACATATTCTACTGAGTTTCCTACAAATTCTTCTGTTTGCTATATTTAATGAAGTTAAGTACCCAAATAATAGAAAATAATGGAAAAAAGAAAGAAATTCTAAGGGGTGTCAAACCCCCGACAACACATCGTCATGTGACATATCGCCAACTTTTGCTCCCTTCGCTAAAACGGGGGTGAACGTGGCCAGCGCATGACACATCTGGCCCACAGGCCGCAAGTTTGACACCCTGTTCTAAGAGACAATACATTTATTAGAGCCAACTAATTTTTTTATAATGTGAACTATCAAGAAAATAAGTAATGGAAATATTTAATTTAGTTTTACAAATTTGGACTTGTATAACTTCAAAATAAGGCAAAAAATCAGCACAAGTATATTTTTTAAGACATAGTTTACAATTTCTCATTAACCACAGAATAGTTAAAACAGAGTATATAATCTATATGTTTGTAGGTAAACAATACTTGTGAGAAAATCTTCAACAAGTTGTAGTAATTCCTTAATGAGACAGAAACACTTTTATCTGAAAGAAATAATTCCTTGCTTTATAATTCTTAAATTCTGAGTAGAAACATGAAACTATCTATGTTTTCATTATATTTGCAGAACTTGATCAAATCTATGCAAGGCTGAGATCAAACAAGGCTGGATCCGCAGAGCAGCTAACAGTTTTCAAAGTAAAACATACATTCTGGGAGAAGAAAATCAAAGAAAGCAAGAAATTACTTTTTTCCTGATGTTAAATTTGCTTCTGGAAGACAACATCAAAGTGAGAAGAAGAAAAAAAACCTCTGGAAGAAAGATTCTGAAAGTTTTACTTCCTTTTCCTATATCTTTGTGTGAAACAATTAATTTATTATGCATAGTCATTAATATACCCATCTATGGATAAACCCACCCTGAAATATGTTAACCAAAAATATTATGAAAACTGTACCACCAAAAGATAAAGTGACCATCAAAATTTTATGTTTTAATTTACACAATTGGTTTATTGGTAAAAAAATTGATGGTTAACCTATCCATGAGTATAGAACAGGGGTGTCAAACTGGATGCATCACATGCCCAGCTCCTGAATGGGAAGAACACTGCGAAACATCACATGATGGCAACGTGACGCAGAGAGTTTGACACATGTGGTATAGATAGTCCTTGTTTAGCAACCACAATTGGGACCAGCAGCAACGTTGTTAAGCTAAGAGGTTGCCAGGTAGGAATCATACAACCGTGGTTTTTTTCCCCCATTTGCTTTGGAATGGTCACCTTATTCCTGAGATAATGAGCAAGAAAGGAATGAACGTGTGCATTTGGATTCATTGAAAAGGAAGGGATTACAAGAGAGTAAGCAAGCATATAATGGAGAATTGAAAATAATGTGATCGTGCCAATAGCCCTAATCATGCTGTGTAAAGAGCCAGTGTATTCCCCTTTGTTTGCCTGCTTACTTTCTTGTAATTCTTCCTCATCAATCTCTCCTCTCTGCAAGGGAGGGGAAAAAAGAAAAACAATAGATCAAGGTACAGTCAATGTAACCAGTAGCTGGTTCCACCTACCTTCGCTACCGGTTCAGAACCAGGAGCACACGTGTGCGCGTGCTTGCTTCTTTTGCACGCAGCACTTCTGCGCATCCGTGATGACATCCGGGCGGGTGGGCGGAGCCTCCTGCTGCCGCCATTACCAGTTTGCATGATCAGGGATGAACCGGTAAAAACCCACCATTGAATGTAACATGACCGAGAGATGCTGTGAAAGTCTTAAATGTAGGCATTGATCATAAAGTTACTTTTTTTCAGCACCATCATAACTTTGAATAGCCACTAAATGAGGCAGACGCTAAGTAAGGACTAACAGTACACATGGTTACTTTAAAAAAGCACTAGCATGTATATTTACAGATACATCCATCCATGCATAAGCTAAACCTGAAACTCTGGGTGGATGCTATTACAGAGGGCGACTCAGGGACACTTCCTGAGTCCTGCAAAATGGCAGCCTTTAATTGTAGGAAACAAGACTGCACTGACTCTGCTTGAATGAAAGAGGTAGCAGAAACAACTTGAGCTAAATTGGTGTTTTTCTGGACTCCCAATCACAAAGTTATGCTTTGAAGCTGACTGCCAGCAGAACAGAATTAATGATGGAGTCTTTGAAATACCAAACCGCAATCTGAAGAAGTTGTACAAAGTCAAGAATCATACCAAAATAACAATCACTGTTTTAATTTTGTCAGCTCTATTCTACATTTCTACAAATACCAAATATCTATTCTTGTAAAACTTCTCTTTATTTATGAGCAATAAAATAATTATTCATATATCTCATTATTACACTGTACAAGTATCTAATCTTCAGAACTTTAGCTGTATTTAATGAGAATAGTGGACATAATTTCAATGGACAACAGTAAAACAATAAAAAAGAGAGGATTACTCATTCAAACTGAACCATGTGTTATGAAGCTGATCCCCAAATGTATCCAGCTTCTGAATGGAAAAGGTTAAAAACCCCTACTCTGCAACATCAATCAAGATTCTGTCCAAGATAGTGTTCATCATTATGGACATTATCAGTGGCGTATTCTTCTGTCTATTCACTGCAATAATTATGCAAATCAATTTCAAGCGATGCATGCACATGTATAATTGATATGTTCTGGATGACACAATCATCTGCAAAAAAAGACTCAAATGCAATAAAATTGCAATTAATGAACTGAAGTGCCCTGAAAAGCAAATATACAGTATAGTCACATTCCTATTTCTGACATTCCTATTATAATTCTGAAAATTATAAGTAGCTGCTCAGGTGTTGTTTCAGTATGTCAACGTTTTTCAATTTTCATAAATAAAATTTGTAATGAAAAAAGAAAAAATAGTTTTTTCCTCTTTTTTCATTTCACATTTCTCAAAATTTAAAAATATCTAGATTATGTTAGAAAGTATGCAGGTGTTATTTTTATTGACTTTTTTCCACAGATAATGGGATTTAAAAATGCATTGGAAATAGAATCTTTCTTATCAAATATTCAAGATTATTTATCAAATCTCATTTTCTATCAAATAGTGCTATACATATTTAGAGAAAGTTTATTCTAAACATCATAAAACAGAATGGTAGCAATTAGATAAAGACAGTACAATAAAATTTGAATTTGTGGATTGAGACATGCTCTTTTTTTATATGAAGAAATTTATATCTATTTATTTTCATTTAGTAGTTGGATTTTGCCTCACAAATGTTATATTCCTGATAACAAGATTGACCCATTCTATTATTTCATTTATTAGTTCAACTTATTTTTCTGGGGAGTAGCCAACATACCTAAAAAGATTAACTTTCCCCCAAAAAAGGAACAGTTGCAAATGCAGATTAAAATAAATACCAAAACAAGCAATAAAATGCATTAAGAGATGTCTAAAGGAAAAGTCTGAAAATTACAACTAGAAATCTCATTCCTCCTTTTCAGAGCTCCTTATAAATTATGATAGAGAAGGGACCTAATCTGATTATACAAATTCACCAAAGATATAAATTCAGAGAAGGAATATTTCACCTGCCCTTCCTTACCTTAAATAATCTCTCTCTCTCTCTCCTGTTTATATAGCTGCTCATCTCACAGAATGTGGCTATTGGATGCATACAATAAAATACATAATAAAAAATTAACAATTAAAAACCATTCTACAATTAAAACCACTAGTCAAAGTTACCAATGACAGAGAGTAACAAACTCTGTTAGAGCTATCATAATAGGCAATATAGCCATCTCACTAATTCACCACGGATTTCTGGAAGGATGTTAGGAAAGGGCCTTAGGGAGAATGATGTTTCACAGGGCAGGAACCACAACAGAAAAGGCTGGTCTCCGAGTTCCTGCCCGTTCACAGATGGGATCTGTAGCGTATCTCTTCTGCTAGGCCTTATGGGACAGGCCGATGAAACCAATGGTAGTGTCCCTCAAGTAACACAGCCCTGTAGCATTAAGAGTTTTAAAGATCAAAACCAACATACTGAATTTAACACAGAATCAAACTGACAAGCAATGCAGTTCACAGAGCAGAATTGTTACATACACTGTTCAAGAATCACACCTAACTGCCCATGCCATTGCACTTTGTACTACCTGAAGCTTCCAAATACTCTCCAAGAGAAGTCCCATGTAGAGCACATTGCAATAGTCTATTGAGAAGGTAACGAGGGCATGAGTGAGGAAAGCCTCCCAGCTCAGAAACAAATACAACTGGCACGCAACATGAAGTTGTGCAACGGCCCTCTTAGGTAGAATTGCCACCTGTTGTTCGAGTAGGACATGTGAGACTAGGAAAATCCCTGCAACCCCATTCAGTACCAAAGATGGCGTAGTCCTTGAATCAGAGGGCCCAAAATCCAGAGCCTTGCCCAGATTCAGTTGAAACCTGATGTTCCCTAGAGAACCACGCCCCAAGGAAACCCCACAAAGGAGTCAAGGGAAAGTTCTCTCCTCTACAACCCCACCAATTAGTAGTGACCCTGGAGAAAAGAGGAGAGACAGCACAGTACAGTGCTGCTCATCCCCAATCCCTTGAGCTGATCCAGAATACCATGATCAGTAGTACGGAAGGTAACTGCAACCTACAGCAAGGTTGAATGCACAACCACCATCCTGACCCCATCAGAGATAAAAGCTTGACCAAATGCCATTTCTGTCCCATATTCAGGCATGAATCCTGACTGGAAGGATCTAAATAATCTGCTCCACACAGAGTCCTATGAAGCTGAGACTTGACTGGGAACTGAAGTATGGGGAACCCGCTTCCAGAAACCCAATTGATATCTGGAGCGCTGCTTAATGAACAGGGTTTCACATTATAAATCTGTGGAGCAGTGTCCTTGATACCCTTAAGTGACTTATGGTTGATTGCCACATCACCACTTTTGCCAGAGGTCTCAGCTGATACCACACCTGAAATAAAACTGGGAAAATTTCTGAAAGGGGGCTCCCCACACTTCTGTTCTCAGCCAGGTCTCAGTAATACATGGGAAAGCAGAAGCACAGACTAAGAAACATATAAAGAATACGCAGAACTTGATAAAACAGTGTCTAGATAGAGATAAAACTGCAATTATGGAATGAAAGCGTATCTATTTGATTTAATACCATTTATTTTGTTAAACCGTTAAATACAAAACCATTTAATTGTTTCTACTTTAGTCTCTTGCATCAGAGAGATAATCATACATTTTCTAACCTAAACTTAAAAATCTATCACATATTCTATTAAAAGTTTTAATGATGCATGGAAGTTTTATTTATTAAATAATCACACAGGTGTAAGTTTTAGAAAATTACTCTATTTAAGAGTTTGGATTTTTCATTAATCTCTCTAAATATTCTGTTTCCACCAAGACCCACCTCTGGAAGACAGAGGTTTTCCATTAATGTTAAGAGATTAGAAAATATAGAAATTACTATTAACAATAAAGCTGTCCTAAGAGTTAAGTATAGTTTCATAAAGTTGTGTTCAGTACCTTAATATAAACTGCATATTATTGGGTGGTGTATCCTCTGGGGTTGTTATCTGACTGCTGTTCCACGAAACAGACTTCAAATATAAATTTTAGGAACACACAGCCCTTGAAATCAAGCCAACCCAATTGCTAAAATCCAGTGAGAATGGTGGGTGCCACTACAGGCAGGATCAAGGAACATTATTTTTTATCCGTCTACATGCCTCAGAAAATCTGTAAGGCCTAAAGCCATTCAGATAAACTGGTAAGCATAGTAGAAATCCTATATTTTTCACATATGGGAAAACAATAGTATGTCGCAAAGGACAAAACAACATCATTTGGTGAGAAAAAGAATGTTTCAAATAAGGAATTAGGTCGATATTGAACTAACATTGAGAAGCATTGTCTTTATTCCATACAGCAGCACAATAGCATTTCTGAAACATAACTTTTTCCAAATTGTAGCAGCACTGAAATTATACAGCATATTTTATTGTAAATCTATACTATATCCATATCATAACAGATCGTAATATGTACAGTCAGAAAAAAATATTTTACAGTTTATGCGAAGACTGGTCAACAGCAGGCTTGGGATTCACAATATGAGACAGGATATACAGATCAGTTTACTGCCATAGAATAGATCCAATTTTGGGCTTGTACATGTGCTCAATCAGTCTCATTTTTAGTCTTCTTTTACCAGAATTCTGTGTATCAATTTTATTAATCTTGAACTTCTCAAATTATAACTCAATTATAACAACTTCTTAAATTTTAAAGGAATACTCATAGCATTAAGGCTAGATATTTATTGAACAATTCATACAAGGCAGATTTCCTGATTTTGCATAATTGCTAATATCTGTTTCTGTAAATTATTTCTCAAAACCAATAATTTAAATTTTGGCAAAAGTATTTTCTAATCATTGTTATTATTTTAAACATTTTAAATCATTTTTTTTATTATTGAGAGAAGAACCATATCATCAGCATGGAATAAAACAAACATTTTTTATTATTTTGAAATGAAGGGAAAACAATGAAGCTAACAAATAAGGCATCACTTAATTTTTATAAAGATTTAAAAACATATATAAGGCTACAGCTTATACAGCCAAAATACAATAGGTGCTTATCTACACCATTATCCATTCATTTTGTTCCTTTTGTTTACTGAATCAAAAGCAGCAGCCAAATCAACAAGTGCAACAAAAATGTTTTGTAATAATGCTTATATATTTAGAGGCAAGATAAATTAAAATTTGGCAACCATTAAGCATCCTTTTTGCCCTTTCTAAAATATAAAATAATCTCATTAATTTCTATCCAGTCTTCTAATTCAGCTAATAATGTTTTGGCATAAATTGTAGCAAAAGTATTCAGAAGGGACTTATTCTGGTTTCTCCTCAGATCATATGCATTTTTTTTCCAAGTATAAGGTTAGACTGTATAACTTAGCCACATTCTTTTCCCAATTTTCAATCATTTAGTTGCTCCATATAATGTTTAGTTCCTTCCTGATTACTGTGGCCTATGGGTTTTGTGGCCAGACATGGCTGCTGCTGGGCTGGTATGAGTCAGAAGGAGAGAGAGAAACAATGGGAAGAAAAAGCTTATGCATTATGATGTGGTTCTGGAATGCAGCTGTGCCATCATCAGAACATTTGATTTGGCTGGTAGCCAGGACTCTCTATGGGAATCATGGAGGCAGCATTCTCCCTGCCCAAGCCTATTAGAGGTAGTCCTAGTTTAGCGACCGTTTGAAATTACAATGCCACTGAAGAAAATGACTCATGACCACTCTGCACACTTAACAACTGTTGCAGCATCCCCACAGTCATGTGATCAAAATTCAGCTACTTGGCGACTGGCATCTATTTACAATGGTAGCAGCATGGTAGAGCCGTGATGGCGATAGGGCGATATATATAGCCATGAAGCCATATTGCCCGGCACGCGCGGCCTTGCCCATTTGTCTTCTGGGGTTTTGGCATGCATGCGCACACGACGGTCAGCTGTCCTTCACGCACGCAACAGTGCCGAAAACTGGTCTGCTCATGCGCACTGGCCAGCTGATTGTTGAGTGCGCATGCGTGCCAGAACCTGGAAGTTTGGCTTTTCCAGAGCACGAACCTGGAGGGGAGAGAAGCCAGATTCACTTAATGAGCGCATGATTCACTTAACAACTACAGCGAATTGCTTAACAGCTGTGGCAAAAAAGTTGTAAAATCTGCCTTCACTCACTTAACAACCACCTTCCTTAGCAAAAGAAATTCAGGTCCCAAGTGTGATCATAAATTAGGGATAGGGACTGAAATGGGGGTTTAGCCAGCTTCCCAGTTACTGGGGGACATGCTGGTGTTCTAACTGTAAAGGAGAACAAAAGAGGGAGCTTGCAGAAAGACACAGAGACATGTTGCCATATTTCTGACTCTGTTGCAGAACATGTCCGTGGAGTGACCGTGCTAGAAATTGTCTGGCTGGAAATTTGAGCATGCAGTTTCCAATTTGTGGCCCAAAGGGAAAAAAGGGACGTCAGCTGAAGGCTTCCCTGAAACAACAGAAGTGAAAGCACCCATAACCCAAGGTAACCCAAGGAAAGGAGGGAGGTGCCTAACCGCAGACAGACACCTGGACTCTTCAGAGAAGCTCGGACCAGAAGGGCTGGGCAGAAGATCCAGAGGGAACTGCTCAATGCAATGTCTATGGAGAGAGTGGCTGATGATGAAAGAGTGGAGCACATGTCTAAGTAATTCAGCCAATTCCCTTCCTCTCAGTGAGAAGCTGAAGTGAGGGAGGAAGAAAACGGGGGGAGTTGGTAGCTAAGCAACAGAGCTAGTGGTTGCTAGAGAATAGCTCTGGTAGTGAGACCTGGAGAAAGTAGACACCCTTCTTGTAAATAGTAGTTCCTTATTGCTGTACGGTTATTCTACTACATGTAGTTTTGTATATAGTAAAAGAGCCATAAATGCCTCCACTGTCTCTGCTTCTGAAAAGCAAGTGTGGTATTTTAAAGAACAAATATACCCAACAATTTGTGTCACACAAATCCTTCAAGAGGTAAGGAGTTGTTAAGGGCAATTCACAACATGCTGCTCTCATTTTGTATATTGTTGAAGTTCAGTCTTCAAAATTTTTAGCATGATTTTATAACACGTGAAATAACTACAACTCCTTGAGAGCTTGAGTATTCTTTATCCTGCCATTTTTGATCCTGGAATATAAAGGGGCCTTTTCCAGACTTCTGAGCAGTGCCGGATTTTCCACACCTGCTTACAAACAGCATGTGGCATTTCAATATCTTCTAAGAAAATCCACAATTTTTCTGGTATTCCACCAAATCCTGCAGCTTTGCTTGTTAACAAACAAACTCAAAGGGCAAACTCGATGGACCATTGGGTCTCTTTCTGCAGTCAGCCTTCTATGTTTCTATATGTTTAATGGACTATTAAGTTCACTTTACAAAATGTCTGGCTCTAGTTCAGTGATCTTTTTATGTATCATTGATTTGAAATCTTTTCAGGTCACTTCTTCCACTTTTTTTTTATCATATCTCTACAATTATATCTTACTCAAAAAATCATGGTTAAAATAATTCCTGATTTAGCCATTGCCTCCAGATTTTAACATCAGCATGACACTGTTTGAAGTGTCTTACATAACATATTGCCAAGACCTCTACTTTTTAAATTTATCTCCAAACTATCTTCTGGATTTTGCAATACACTGTATGATTTATTGTATTTGGTTCTTGTGTGGAAAAAATAAAGCTATTAAAGAGCACAGCTGTCTTCTTTTTCATGATGAGATGACCAGTTTCTTCCTTTCATTATTTAAATGTTCATATTCACATTTTACATTTTCTTGAAGTTGCACTATATAACATATTTTCATCAGTGGAGTGGAAATATTAAAATAATGAAAATAATAAGCAAACTCAATATTAATAGCTTTCTGATTCATTAATGAATAAGACACTTATTAAGATCACTCTGCATTTACTGAGAAGTAAGCCAGACACCAGTGATTGTCTATGTTAATTATGGAGATGGCTACACATTTCTAAAAAAATTACTTGGTCTATTGAACCTGCAAAAATCCACTCAAAAAGAAATAGAAAAACTCACCCATTGTTGGAACTAGTGCCTTCTGAATTTCTACAGACCAGATTAAGGTGACAGTACAATTTTCCTAGTTTCCAAGACTGCACACATTTAAAATAAATAAATTCTAAATGGATTTTTAAAGATTAAAAGGAAATGGGGTATTAATCTATTTAAAAGAACAGCCACTGTAACTCGGCACACTATTATAGACTGCTAAGGGCTAGAGATCAATCAGACAGTCATTTCCACCTTGGCCCTCTCAAAGTGTGAGTGAACATACTGTAATGTTCTCTACATGTGGCTGCCCTTGAAAATCATATAGAATGTACATTACTGGTTCAGAATATAATAGATTATGCCAGACTGCCTATTCTGCCTATCCAGTAGGGTCAGGAAAAATGGTCATGCTTCAGGTCCCATTTATAAAAAAATGCTTATCTTGCCAGATTCATGAAGTATGCTTTCCTAGCAGTGGTGGGCTGCAAATTTTTTAACAACCGGTTCTCTGCTCTAATGGCTGGGTGGGCGTGGCTGGGTGGTCATGTGACTGGGTGGGCGTGGCCAATTCAATGTCAATTATGTCAAGGGGCATTTCGCCTCACCCGCCCTCTTATGACTGTGAGGATGCATAAAAAACTCAGGGGGGACGGACTCCGGAGAAGCTCAGTCTATAGGCAGAAAGTCTGGATGTACTGCTAAGGCTTACAATGTAACAAGCTTAACCCAGAGACAGTTTCTGAAAACCCTTAAAGCAGCAGAGCAATTAATTTAAAGATTAGGCTAGAAATACAGGCATACCAGAATGTTTCCTTACTGCCTCCCTTGCAGGATTAGTCCTGTAAAGTGGGAAAAGATTTCTTCCAACAACCGGTTCTCCGAAATGCTCAGAAAATTAATATCTGGTTTGGGGAAACCGGTGTGAACAGGTAGCAGCACACCTCTGCTTCCCAATAGTGGCATTTGCCCTAGAGGTCATTGGCATTGGCTAGAGGTCCAAGTTGGTTCCACATTAACAAGTTGCTGAAAACTATTTAAAAATCATTGTTCTCTGAAACCTGGGGAGAGGGTTGTAGAATCTCTCCTGTCTTTGGTTTTGTTAGCCTTCTAATCAGTTGCTGCTTTTGATATAGGTATTTTTCTTTTTAACAGTAAGTTGTTCAGAGTTAGGCAGCCTTAAAACTGGATAATAAAATAAAACTTACTTATATATAATTACAGTATGGATTAACTACCGACACAACTAAACAATTCATATTCAAACAGTCTTTTGATATTTTCTCTTAATAACGAACCCCCTTGATCAGATAGTAACCATAATAATAGCAACAGTAATAAAAAATCACTATCTGTCTGTTGTAGACAGAAATTGGACATGAGCCCTTAAAGACTTTTC
>JANHFK010008726.1:259435-269768 GCA_036250565.1 Sibynophis collaris | reverse complement strand
GGTCATGAGGTAAAGTTTTCTGGTTGTTATTATGCTAGGCCGGCCGCTTTAAACAAATGGGTCTTCACGGCCCGGCGAAAGAGGCGTAGGTCCGTTATTGTTCTTAATTCGGGGGGTAGGTCATTCCAGAGGGTGGGCGCCACCACAGAGAAGGAGAATAGTCTCTGCTTCTTAACAGCCTTGTTACAAAGACTGGGAAATACTGTTTCAGTGTATAAGAGTTTGGGAGAGCTGAAACAGAAAGGGTTCAGTTGGGAACAGTGGTGAAATTCATTTTTTTTACTACCGGTTCTGTGGGCGTGGCTTGTTGGACCTGGTGTGGCTTGTTGGGCGTGGCTTGTTTTTTTTACTACTGGTTCTGTAGGTGTGGCTTGTTGGGCGTGGCTTGTTGGGCGTGGTAGGGGAAGGATACTGCAAAATCTGAATTTCCTCCCCCCTCTGGGACCAGCCAGAGGTGGTATTTGCTGCTTCTCCAAACTACTAAAAATTTCTGCTACCGGTTCTCCAGAACCTGTCAGAACCTGCTGGATTTCACCCCTGGTGGTGAGGAAGCCTAGGAACCTGAGCGCCTCTCTTCAGTGTTTCTATTCACCTGCTTCCCTTTACCTCTTGAACTCAGTAGGTTTGAAATGACACTGAAAAAACCCTCAGCAATTTCTACAGAATGCTCATTTTTTTTTTTTTTAATTAAATGGTATTTTCACTCAAATCAACTTTTCTTTTTTTAAAAAAAAAAATCCCCCCTGGTTTTCTTCCACCTGAAAAAATAATGTGTGTGCAGCAGTAATGCGAATACAGGAAAAAAAACACCTTTTGAGAAGTCCTCTTCAGGATTCTGCCCTGCAAGGACTACCACTGATCCACTTCTCTTTTGTCTCTTATGGAACAACCCACTAAGTGTTGGATCTCTCTGCTAATTGCAATGCAAAAACCTGATCTCTAGCTGAACTCTGTGGATGGATGAGACTTACTTACTTACTTACTTACTTACTTACTTACTTACCTATCTACCTATCTACCTACCTACCTACCTACCTACCTACCTACTTACTTACTTACTTACTTACTTACTTATTTATTTATTTATTTAGGCTTTGGTGCGGAAAGCTTTTTCTATGAGTGCAAGAAATTTCATGCTGGGTACCTCTGTTTTGGTTTTTCTGTACTGTGGTAGACTGATTTTTGCCACCATGCCTTTTTCCTTTTATAAACTGTTCTGGGAGCAGCAGGAGGTATCATCCTTGATGGAATACATGATACATTATTCTAATTTGATGGGTATGTTAAAGTAACTCTTGGCCCATTATTATCCTGCGGCTGAGAATGAAATCACCAACACAAGATGCACAGGCACAGCAAGGAATATAGTGCCCAGTACTATTCCATAGATTTAGATTTTTAGATTTATTCATACTTATATACCGCGCCTTCTCCCTTTCGGGACTCAGGGCGGCCTACAAACATTTAACTCTGATTTATTTATTTATTTAATGGCAAAAATTTTGAAAGGCACACCACAACTACATACTCAATGAGCAAATATGAAATAATTTAACCCTGAATTTAAAATAAATATGATTGCTGTCTGTTTTATTTAGATCTAGGTTTTCTTCTAGAAGCTCAAGACAAATGGAATTTCCCCCTCTTCACAACACTCCTGTGAGACAGACTTGATTAAGAAATTGTTGGAAGTGTAGTATTTATTTATTAAATTTATATCCCATCAATCTTAGTCTACAAAGCAACTCTATAATAATCCAAAAGCAGAAGAGTTCCATGGTTAGATGGGAAATTGAATCACTGTCTTCCAGGTCTTACTTTGACATCTAATAATTACATGCCCAGAATGGAATGGGGGCACTGTCACTTCAGACAGAAAACCAGGAAGAATAAGTAAGAATTGGAGCATCATTGTCTTGATTAGAGAAAACCACCGTTCTCTTAATCTTCACAAGTAGTCAGTGTTTGGAAGAAGTTAGTGTACAATAATACCTGGATGGTTACATCTTGCCCATCCTTGATTGAAACATTTTGTATTTCACAAGCTTTCCAAATCAGGCTTGGAAACTTGGAAACCTGGTCAATATTGAAATAAAGCTTCTAACAAATCACATTTGTAAAAACATTGCCTGTTCCTAAGAAGTGCAATTTGCAACAGTACAATCACGTTGGTACTCGACTTCTTTGAAACTCATTGAATTTGGTACTTGATGCATTTTGATGAGAAAATTTTGTCCCGGTACTCTTTTGTTTGGTACTCAATGCACAGGGTAGAAGTTGATGGTGTCAATTATCTCATGACTTGTTATCCTTTTGAGCCAAAACAAAGAATCACGTGTTAGACAAGTGGTAACTCTTGCCCTGTGCACATCCCCTTGCAGTTTTGTCTTAGCTTTTGTGGCCATTTTGTGTATTTTTGTCCTTTTTTTCCTTATCAAAACAGGCAAAGTGAAATTTTATTTAATTTAATCTGATGATTTATTAATTTTTAGGTTTATTTCTCATGTAAAGTAATGATATACAATCCTATCTTTTTATGTATGGCTAAAAATGTGCATTGTCTTTGGTTTGGGAACACATTACATTTATTTACATTATTCCTTATGGGCGAAATTTGTTTGGTACTCATGCCCTTCCCCCTAATCCAAGCCAATTAACAATGAGGTACTACTATGTGGAAAACATTGTCATATCATCCAATATCTTATTCCTGCATTTCTTTTAGAAACATTGGGGTTGGTGAACAGCTGGAATGATAGAATTATAGCCTCTCTCTCAGTCTAGTGTTTTGTTTTGATGGTAAACGTGGGTGAAGTTTAGATATTTATCAGTTTGCCAGAAAGTTGCCTTTAAATAATATCATCTAAAGCAAGTCCAAAATTTCAGGTGCATATTGCTTTATTTCGGAAAATAAAATAATGTTATTTTATTTGGACTAGATTAGAGGTCTTCAAACCAGCCTTTTTCTATTCGCTATGTTGTGTTCCAAAGTATCACACATCACGCCTAGATCATTTAAGTCTTGCATGTGAAGGCATTCAGGCTTTCAAAGTGACCCAGTGTGGGTGAATTTTGAAATAAGGCTGAGAAGAGAAGGAGAGGGGTGACTAGGTGAATTTCTGAGAGCATGTGGATGGGTGGTCTGTTAAAAAGGCAGCCAGGAGAGTGTTGCCTCTTTAAGAAGTAGGTGCTATGAATGTTATGTCTGGTTATAAAATTCTCGTTTATTCGAAGCAAACTGATGGAAGTCTCCTTTACTCTTTAATCCTCAGGAAATTTTCATTGCTCCACTTTTTTTGAACAGGTACAAACATTAATGAGCAAAGCTCTGGGCTGCAACCTTCCATCGTTTTTTTTAATGCCTTAAGAGGCTACATCAATATGTTTGAGGCTGCCTCTTTCTTCGCAGCATACCAATTTCTCACAATATTTTTAGGAACAAACCAAAAAAAAAAAACACAACCCCACCACAAACCCACATAAATGAGGCTGCTTTCTTCTGGATTAAGAATAAAGATCCTCAGGTTTATGATATACAATAGGCGATGTTGCATTAATAAGCTAAACTACCCCACAGGATTTCTCTGAGGATACAATGACAACAAGGAGGACAGGATAGAGCCGTATATGCTGCCTTTAAACTCCTTGGGGGAAAAGGCAGGAGAATGTAAACAAGTAGCTCTGCTTGGAACTGAGAAAGGGGCTTTTTCCACAACCTTAGAGATTAGTTAGCTTCAAGCCTTCTTGTGTTATCTAGTGCTGGTACTAAAGAATCAGATATTGGATGACTAGCGGTAGGAAAAGGAGAAGTGTAACAGCTGGGTTGGTTATTTTGTGGAAGCTGAAGTGTGGACAGCTACTTTCTCAGTAACATTTCAAAAACGGGAAAATGCAGGTTACATTTCAGCTCAGATTCACCAGATTCATCTGGAAGCTAATTTGAGGGAGGAGAAAAAGGCCTGGCAATCAGGTCAACTGCTTTAAAACAATTAAATGCTGGTTCAGCAGTGTCTCAGGAAGATAACTTCAGATTTGAATGTTTGAGTTGTAAAGCTGTAGCTTTATATAGGCTGTTTTGCCTCTGATATTGCTACAACCTCCAGAGTTCTACCAATAATTTTACCTCTTGTCAAAGATATACTGAATTCTTGTCTCCAGATTCTACCTGGACATGCACAGCAAAATCATGCTAATGTTTCTTTCTTGTCTCTCCCAACAACCAAAAATAGCAAGTGTAATAAGTATTGGGTAAATATCCGGTGTGGCTGGACTACAAAAAGAACACATTCTCTTTCTCTTTGATCATACCAGTTTTATAAATACATGAAAGGTTAAAGAGAGGAGATGGAGATATTTTTTTCTCCTTATTAATACTAGATGTTAAAGATGAATGAAAATGATAGGAAATATTTTCAAGTGAAGGTGATTTTGCTCTTTTTATAGAGCACTAAATAGCTTCAGGTTAGCTGAAGATACTTTGATGTGGTAGCAAAACATTTCATAAGAGTCTTTTGCTTTCCATGCATAGCAAAAAACAAACAAACAAGGATCAATAAAATTGCTGATCTGTGTACTGCTCTGTTGTGAGTGTTGACCAAGGTTTTTGTGTAGTGTCACTTTATTATGGTAAGGGCATTAAAATTATAGGTCATTTCATGGATTTATCTCTAATGAATATATTAAATAAAAGCATTGTATGAAGACACACTGACTTTTTATTTCAAAATATTTTGCATCTCAACTTTGAGATTCCTTTATATATTTCAAATATTAACCTGTTCTCTGTGGATTTGAATTTGATTTTAATTTTGTGGAACACTGCCTCCACCAAATCCCAGTTTTTACATATCAGAGTTTGGGTTGATTTCAGATTTCAAATGGTTTATTTGTTTATTCATGTCAGATGCATCACAATTAAAATAAGGCATACTGTATAGTGTAGTGTCTTATTCGTATGCCTTATTTCAAATGGTGGAGAAAAAGCTATCACAATTTACCAACAGCATATCTCTATTGATAAATCAGTTCATTTTCTGAAACAGGAGTGATTCCTCACAGGAAGATGATTTCACACAAGAAATAAGGAACTGCAATTCTATTAGGCTACAAACTGATACTGAAAATCTGGATAGAGTACAGGAAAGCTAATATTCTCAGTCCTGTTTTCTTACAAATGTCAGAATCACAACATCAGCCAATCTTCAAGTCCTATTTTGAAATGACAAGTTGTCATGTCAAATAAAATCTGTAGCCAGGCTGGGGAGTTAAGTATGTTCCTTTCCAACTGAATATTTTATTTTATTCAGTTAGGAATAAGCATTCTAGCAGTTGGTTTTGTAACTGATGATCAAGCTTAGTTTTGGGAAACAACTTCTGACTACTGTATATGTATATATGTTAGATAATTTTGAAGCATACAGATAATAGTGAATACACAAAAGCTAGGCATTTCTCTTGTTACCCAGTACTCTGCGTAAACATCACCTTAGCAACAGTATTTGAAGTCATAAATAGAAGATTAATGAATAAGATGACAAGTAAACCATAGGTTTAATGCAGAATTGACTAGAGATGAAGCAATATAGTGACATAGCAATTATTAAGCTGTATAAAAGAGAGAAAGAGGTTTCTTTTCTATTAGAGAACGTAACTGCTTAATTTAAATCTGGTTATTTGTTAGATTTCACAAAGTTCTAGCATAAAATTAGATTAATCAAAATTAAAATACATATTCGTTTGGATAAATGGAACTGAAAAGTATTGCAAATAGAATTGGCTGAAAAATTAACACACTAACAAAGAAGCCTTTCATGAAGTAGTGTTTTACTTATGTTTGGTCTCTAGTCTTAGATACGTTAATAAAATAATTCCTATTGGAGTAAATGAAAATGACCATTTGGACACAAATGTTAAAGATGGGCACTTGAAATCACACCTGTTTCCTAAAATTTACAAATTAGTGTTTATATGTTCACAAATTTGGTTATATTTGCTGTTGTATAATTTTGAGGTCTTTGCTCTTCTATTTATTTTGAGGTCTCTTTATTAGTCTTTAATTTTTCTTAGCATTCTATTGAAATACTATTCTATTGAAATTGGTTTAAATAACTATTTTAATAATTCAGGTAAATGCAGAGAAAGATCCCAATTGAAGCCCTAACAAGTTTACCTTAAGCAGGATTAAGATAGATAGATGGACCAATGCTCTGACTTGGAGATAAAACATGGGAAGACAGAATAGCTGCAGAAAAAACAAGTAGGTGAAATCAATCCCATAGTGTCCCATTGGACTCAATTATACATACTAGTTAATATCACCTGACCAGCCATTCTTTCTGAAATATATCCCTTATAAATAATTGTCATTTCCCTCTTGTCCTTCAGAGATGGCTTAAAATGTTATTCAGACAAATTGGAATAATCATTCCCCAAGGATTAACTTCCCTGTTAGAATCCTTGGTATTAGACCTTCGTAAAATCAATTGGAAGCATTCTAATCGCTCTTGTTTAGGTTCTCCAGTGTAGAACTATAAATCCTAAGCTATATTGATAAGTTCATTTGAGATCACTTTAGCGATAAAAGAGACTTCACTGTTGCTGATTTTTGTTTTTAGACCTGATGAGGATTAAAGTAGGGTGTGCACTGCCATTTCAAATTGGGGCCATTGGGATATATCTTGAATAGTTGATAATATCCTTTAGGATAATATTTTTAGTGCCCAAAGCATGGCATTCATCCAGTGAATAAACTTGGAGTACGTTTCTGGCTGAAGGAAAATATCCAACAAGATGTAGTTCAGTGATGAGAAAAGCAAGGACCTACATTTATGGAAGGAAAAATCAGGTGCACAGGAACACCTAATAAACAGTACCTAGCTCAAAGTTGTGAGATGGATCTAGGAGTTCTGATGGATATTGCTTAAGTATGAGTCAGCAATGTGCTGCAGCTGCTGAAAAAGCCAACATAGTCCTAGAGTGCATCAACAGAGGGATAACATCAAGATCATGGGAAGTGATAGTACTGTTCTATACTGCTCTGGTGAAGCCACATTTGGAATACTACATCTAGTTCTGGTCATCACAATACAAGAAGGCCTCCAATGTCCCTTCCAGCTGTATGATTCTATGATACCTACCATAGCAGGTAAATAAGATTTCCCCATAAAATATTGCTTTTAATAGTAATCCTTTGAATGTGAACTTTGGGGTGAACTTTGCAAACATGAAAGATTAAAGCAATCCTTCCCAATCTGTTTGGCACAAATGAGTGTATTTATTTATTCAATTGTATCGCCAGTGGCTATGCAACACTGGTGAGTAATACAGCGACAAATAACCAACAAAAATTAATACATATATGCCTGGGAGAGCACATATATTTAGGGCTGATCTAACCTATTGGCCTATACCCAGGAGGAAAACCAAGTCTTCATTCCCTTATGAAAAACTAGCAGCGTTTTTGTCATCTGGATCTTAGATGTATACTCTTCTACAGGACCAGCACACTTTTCCTCGTTTTCCAGGCTTGCTAGGTGAAGTTGATGAAATAGTAGCTTGGGGAAAACAACACTTGAAGCAGCTTTTGTTTTATGATGGGTTGTGGTAATTTCAGTCTACTTCCACAAAACAAAATGGTAGCGAAATTTGACCTGGAATAATCATTTATTTGTTCTGCTGTTTCTGATTTATAACACTTTTATTTGGACAGGTTTGAATAATCTTCATATTACAGAAAGGGTCCATATAGAATGTTAATAATAGAAAGGGGGCTTTTGTCCCAGTTTCCAAGACCTGTTGCTCAAGCAGGAAATCCCTTTGGGAAGAAAATATTTTATCAAATTGACCCAACTCTCCTGTCAATTTAGTATGTGTTTTGAGCATATTCCAAGCCACTCTACTTTTTTCACCTTAGTCCATATTTCTATGGATAGAAGCCCATTTTACCTGATCGAATACATCATAATAAATGCAGTCCACTTATATTGCATCACATGTGCATCTTTCTGCATAATTTCCATCCAGTTTTTAATGCAATTTGTTATGAGTTGCTATAGTTAGGGCAGTTGAATTTGAAGAGAAGTTTATATCTTCATTTGCAAGCTCATTTTATGTCTTGTTTTTAATTAAAGTGCTTCATAGAGTTGTGCTGAGATCTGGATTTGAAGGACATAATGAGATTTGGAGCATGTCTGGGTGTACATATAGTGCCTGTTGGTAACACCTTAAGACAAATGCATATTTTTTGCAGGATTTGCAAAACCTTTGATGAGGACAGACTTACTTTAACCTCTTTCCAACAGGACATTTATGGCCAATGTCCACTTCAAATCTCTTTTTGCCTTTTGAATCTAATTTACTGGCCAGTGATAGTTTTCCGGGTGTTAAAAATAATCAAGTACAATTCTATGTCTGCTCAAAATTAAGTCTTACCAAGTTCATTAATTAGATATACTAAGCTATGAGAAAGTCCAATTGAACACAGTGGAACTGTCTCATAAATATTCATGTATAAGATTGCATGAAAAAGTACTCTGATTTTTAAAAACATCCTTATCTTCAGGCATAAAATAATAGATCTCATTTTTTTGCATCTTCTATCTAAATGATGCAAGTATTATTGGTTATGGACTGATTTCTTTTTCTAAGGTTTTGCTTTTTAGCAAAAATAATAAATGTTCCCTTTTACCTCCTCCCCCCCTTTCTCTAATTAGGCATGCAATGCAGTCATGACAGAATTTAATACATGTTGTATTCTGCTATTCTGGAATAGAAGTAATTTGTTGGTTTTATATTGCATGGGAATTAACATCTATTGTTAAATATTTAATTGGGCATTTTTGTTTTGTGCTTCTTCTCTATATAATTCCAAGAGGACCTATTTCTGCCTAAGCTGTAATGTAATAGAAATAGCTCACTGGGAGCACGGCTAGTATAGTCACTTTTGGAAGATTTTTTCCTTGAAAAGAAAAACCTGCTTTCCATCTTTTTCAGGAGCGACCAATATATTCGAGCATTTTGTACTGTCACTATGATATTTGGTTAAATCCAGGGCCAATGGCAGTATTTTCCAACCTTTTTCCTTGGTTACCCCAAACCATTTTTGAAGTTCAGCAAAGAGTTATGTTTTGTTACGAAGGCAAGAGTGAAAAACCCTACTTCACACAATGTGCAGGAACTTTGAAATAGCAATAATTGCATCATGGCCTCCCCAGCTACCACAGGACATTCATTGTGAATTGTTAACAGTAAAGACGTCAAATCTTCTTTTCTTCAAATAATGTTCCGCACTGACTGCGTGACCCAAGCTCAGTCATTCCCTCTGCAAAACCGTTAATGGGTTCATGTGTTGTTATCCAAAGAGAAACCACTTTTACGCAATTTGGGGTAATTTAGCCAGGCCTGGGAAGCGCCTAGGAATCTAGCAATCTAGCAATCTCCACAATGCCTCCTTCTGAAATGTTTTTTCCCCCCCATTTTATTGCCTGACTGCATGATGCCATGAAATAATTGTGAGTTCAGTGTGCTAAGAGATGAAGTATAGATTCACTGTTAAGATATTAGAGCTCTTATTGATTGGAGTAGTACGGGCTACATTTCTTCATTATTGAGTGGCACACTGTCCTATATGCTTGATTGCAACTGAGATAGTATCTTCGGCCCAATTATCCACAATACACATTAAATTTCTGGGTCTCTTTTAAAAGATTGGCATCTCATTGACGATGAAGGCAGATGCAAATTGTTATTAACTTTCTTAATTTTCCATCAATACTTCTTTATTTATTCTTTTCTCTTTTTTTGATAGTGATACAGTCTGGGAGGAAAATTCTTTTTGGTGTCTCATTGTTTCATTGTAAGTTTAATCCAATTTAGTGCTCCTACATTTATGTCCTCTTTTTCTGGAAAAGAAGTCTGTTTTCTGAAGGATGTCTACATCCTTCTGCATGGTCTCTGGATGGCCTCTTGGACTCTGAACTATGGTAGAAAATTGAAAAATTAGTCATAAAACTTGAGCTAGTGACATGGCATCCCCACCCTTAATATCATATCACCGTCCTCTCACCTCTGTGTTTCCTGGAAGACTAGAGAGAGGAACCGTAGACTTCTGACCAAAATAATTAAATATTTGTGAGGTACAAGAAAATGGCAGGCTGCATATAAGGAAAAGAGAAGTTCTTGGGTTCTTTCTAGAGGGCTTCCTCTTATCACTAGTCAGCTCCTTCAGAGGCTACTGGTTCACAACGGAAGCGCATGCACTTCCCTCACATGCGGCACTTCTGTGCATGCGCAGAAGCTTCTGCACATGTGCAGAGCATCCGTGATGATATCCGGG
>JANHFK010008726.1:169949-184013 GCA_036250565.1 Sibynophis collaris | reverse complement strand
CAGGCTCCTAGAAAGTCTCTGGAGCCTGGGGAGAGTGAAAAATGGGCCTACCGGGCCATCACATGCCAAAAGCGGGGGGAGCAGGAGGGGTCGCATGCGTGGGGGCAGGGCACGTTGAATTATGGGTGACCACCCCATGCTCCCCCCCTTTTGGCACATGATGGCAAAAAGGTTAGCCATCACTGGCTTAGTTGAAATTGAAACATACATCTCTGTCTTCTTTAGATTAAGTGTTAGAGATTCAAGGTTGTGTACAAGAAGTCATGAGATTAGGAGTAGGGGATTTCTTTCATGAGGTCTATAGTAATCAAGAAGGAGCAGATGGCAAAGGCCTTTTATAGTGCTTTACCTGATAGCATTTTTATTTCATAATGGCAAGTAGTGGAATTTCCAAATCCACATTTGCTTGTTCCTCTGGTTTCCCTTCCTTCAGAATTTACACAGGCAGACAGAACGAACATTAGCCATCTTCAATCCGAACATTCAACTTTTCCATTTATCCAAGGATCACTATCAGGGATCAGATGATGTGTAACTACGGGTGTGAGATAGATGAAAATATTTCATCTGAGGAGGAATAAAGTGTTAGGCATAAGAAGCGTGCTTGTTATAAGGGATTAGTGGGACTGTCTAAAGCAGGGATGTCAAACTCAATTTCATTGAGGGCCGCAACAGGGTTGTGTTTGACCTCGGGAGAGGGCAGGGGAGGGCGTGGCGAAAGTGGGCATGGTCAGATCAAATCACTCGAGTTGAGGGCACCTGTGGTGGCTCTGCCAGCGAAAACGGGCTCCCAAGCTCCATTTTTGGGTGTGACGGCCTCCTGCCAACAAAAAAGGAGCTCCGGAGTCTGTCATGAGCTTTGTTTTCAGCTATGATAGCCTCCTGCAACCTTCCACCCGTGGCTCTCCGGAGCTCTGTTTTTGCTGGCAGAGGGTTGCACGAGGCTATTGCAGCCAAAAACGGAGCTCGGGAGCCCATTTTTGCTGGCAGAGGCACTGTGGGCCAGTTCTTCGCTGTTTTCAGGGTGGCCCTGCAGGCCAGATCTAAGTACCCGGCAGGCCGAATCTGGCCTGTGGGCCTTGAGTTTGACACCCCTGGTCTAAAGGGACTGGATGGCACTGAGTTCTTTAAATTCTGTGCATGTTAAAACACATTACAAGAATCCATAATCTGGTCTCTGCCATCAGCCACCCATCCAGCAGCCACTAAGAGGCGGTTTTCCCTGCCTCCAAGGAATAAATTTGTGGAAATAGAAAACCAATTGGTCACTAACTAATAGCTAGAGAAGTTTCTGTATTTTATTCAGATATTTTCCTCTTCCTCCCCATTTTTTCATATTGGGTTTATTGGTTGTGAGGCTAGAAGTAGATTTTCACTTCTGCCGATAATAATATCCAATAATTATATTTGACATGATTATGTGTTACATACATATCTACCGTATGATTGTATGTAAAAGACACAATCATGGTTATGCCACAGTTACTGAAAGTAATAATGCTTGCACATGCTGTACTGTGGAGCTGTGAAATAATGAGTCATCATCTCCCACATATCTCGAGAGAAAACATTTGGAGCAGAGCAATGACACTGTTTCAGTTATATGCTTACTAGAAGGCAGTGGTAAAATGTGATTACTGTGAGCTGAAATCATTACATAGAGACAGAGAAGTAATTGTGGAAACTCCCAGCAAAGTGCCAAATTAGGTTTTGTAGATAGAATATTTAGTGCTTTAGAGCAGTTGTCTTTGAGCACCCTGTACTCCATATGTCTTGCTTTGTGACTATATTGAATTTCTATACCAACAACTGTTTTTCTCTAGGTAGCATTCAGCTCCCAACTCAAGCAGATGAAACCATTTAAACCAATCAGAATGACTAAATGATTTTAAAAGAATTAATTGGACCAACGGTCTCTAATCGTCTCTGCCCATCCTAAGTGATCTAGCAGGAAGCACATGCTCTGCGTACTGCTATGTTTATGCATTTTTCTGATTTACTAATCTAATATCTCTGCCAAAGGAGATGATGTGCTTTAGTTAGTTGAACCTTAATCACCACTCAGCAAGACTATTGTAACATGCTATGTGTAGATCTGTCCTTAGGTACTGAGAAGCTACTACTTTCACAAAGCACAGTGGTTAAAATGTTAGTAGATCAATCTCACCAGTGCAGAATAACATCTAACAATAATAGGATACAGTGGTATCTTGGTACGCAACTGCTTTGAAACTCATCAAATTGGTATTCAGTGCCTTTTGACATAAAAATTTTGTCCCGTACGCATCATTTAATATTCAACGCACAAGCTAGAACTTGGTGTCAGTGTCTTGTGATTCACTATATCCGTGATGGCGAGCCTATGGCATGGGTGCCACAGGTGGCACGCAGAGCCATATCTGTGGGCACCCGAGCGTTGCCCTAGCTCAGCTCCAGCACGCA
The DNA here is from genome assembly GCA_036250565.1 of Sibynophis collaris. NCBI lineage: Eukaryota > Metazoa > Chordata > Lepidosauria > Squamata > Sibynophiidae > Sibynophis > Sibynophis collaris. The sequence goes on along the minus strand of JANHFK010008726.1, from coordinate 181,571 downwards.
TGCGCTAGCTGGCCAGCTGATTTTGAGCCTTCCGGTCCCACCGGAAGTTGGTAAAGGGGCCAAGTCCGGCCTCCGGAGGGCCTCTGGGGGGGGAAGCAGTTTTCGCCCTCCCCAGGCTCCTAAAAAGCCTCTGGAGCCTGGGGAGGTCGAAAAATGGGCCTATCGGGCCCACTGTGCCATTGTGTGCACATGCGCGGGAGGGCTCGGGGGGCATTGAATTATGGCTGTGGGCATGCACACGCGTGACCCTCCCTGTGCTCCCCTCGCTTTTGGCACACGACAGCAAAAAGGTTAGCCTGCACTATATTATTCTTTATGGGATAAATGTATTTGGTACGCATTGTTTTGGGTACTCATCACACCTCCTGGAGCCAATTAACAATAAGTACCAATGTACCACTGTATTTCTAGGCCTGAATGAAACTGCTGTTCATTGCCTATAAAAACCTACAGAGCATAACACAGTTTAATCAAGACGTGTCAGAATACAGTTTGTCCATTTGTGCTGGTCCTTGTAAGAAGGCCAGCACACTGACCTTTTAAGGCACATGGGATGTAGACAAGGTGAGTAGTTATTTCCCTTTTATGGAGATCAAAAAAATCTTACTCTCTCATGCCCTTGGCTCAAACTAATTATGGTTTAATAAAAATGTGTTGTATTATTTGGGAAATTGCTTTATTTGGATTTTTCTATAATTTTCGGTCTTTGTTTTGCTGACCTTCAGGATTAAGGCAAACTACACATGCTATAAGATGGTAGATACAGAGAGAGACTGATAACAAATGAAGCCGAGTGAATTTAATGTTATTTCAACCTTTAAATATACGACTACTAAGGTTTCACCTTAGTAAAAGCCAGCCCCTTGATTTGTAAGACTAACATACTATTTGTGTTTTATTTGCTAGATAGAAGACATCATTACAAGAATGCAGGATGACAAAACAGGTGGAGTGCCCATTCGTACCGTCAAGAGCTTTCTGTCGAAAATCCCCAGTGTTGTCACAGGTATGAAGTTAACTTGTTTGTTTATCTGCATCCCTTATTAATATTTCAGCACTATTTGTGCTCACGCTGTGAAGGAAATTCAAAACCTTTATCAATGGTTCTCTCCAACATGTGCCTAATCATTCTATCCCCTCTATGCTCCCATGTAATTCTAGCTTTAATGCTGATGCCTCAAGGCCAGAAGTAAATGGTTTCACTCATCAGAATGAGCAGGAGGATTAGGAAGCACAGGAGCCTAGTTTGATTCATTTTAAAAGAAGTATTTTATGCATCATTATCTAAAAAACTGTGACCCTATAGAAAGGTCAGTGAATATGACTATAATACACAACTTCGCTAATAAGCACATATTCTTTCAATTGCTGGGCTCTGAGCAAAACTTCAAGGAAACTGGCACAGGTAATTTCGGAGGTAGAAAACAGCTTCCAGGTAACTTTGAAGTAATGGACAAAATGTTTCGAATCAAAAATATTTTCAGCATAAAACAGCTTTTTTCCACCTTCCCAGAAGTGTTAGAATGCTGTTCCAAAAAGATATTGTTTTGATCTCAGAAAGCTTCTGAAATAGTCAGAACAGCATTGAAGTGCTTCTAGTGAAGTCAAGACAGCTATTTCCTACTCAAAATAGTATGTTTCAAAGTCAAAACCTTTGTACCCCATTGACAAGGAGGGTTGGGAACCAGGGAGGCTGAGATAGTTTCCAAGGAGAATAGTTTTTGCTTCAGCAGCTGTTGGCCTCCTGGCTGCTTCTTTGGACTTCATTTTGAGCAGCAGAATGATATGTACAATCGATCTCCTACATATATATGACCATTGGCACAGTTTCATCTAGCTTCACCAACTATAACAGTCACTTGTTTTGTTTTTGCCCTCCAGCAGTGAAGATTTGAGCTAATTATGCTGTCAACATAGTTTTAGAAGTGAAATGGAGAAAAAAAAATGTTGAAGCTAGTGTGGGGAAATGGTGAGCGAGGAAAGAGTTAAGAATTTTCTCCCGTTGGATTCATTGGCAACCTTGCATTTCAATTTTGCAAAGTAAAACCAGTGAAAGATTGGAAGGCATGAAGATAGTAGAAGTGGAAACTTCTAAGAATGGCTATCAAGTTTCAGAAAGTCAAAGGGCTGCCCCATCCTGCCCTGTGCTCTGTTTGAGCACCTGTCTTGGAAGTTGTTTTCTCTGATTTCATTGGGTGGCTTCCAGACACATCCATTCCATTAGGCAAGAGCTGATGAGAGAATGAAAAATCTCAAGGAGTTGCCAAAATTGCAGAACCATGCTGCTGTAGTATCACAGAAGGCGAACTCCGTCACATCAATTTCATTGAAAGAGAGACCTCAGGGCAAGAACACAGGTTCCAGTATGGAAAGGAAGGGCAGGAAAAATGCAGTCACCCATGAATCAAGGCAGAGTACAGAAGGTAGGAGAAGTTTTTGTATTTTACAAAAATTCAGATTCCATGCGGAACACTGGATATCTCTTTATCTACAGATACAGAAAAAGACGATCCAGTCTAAAAGCTAGGAAAAGATCAAACTAAATTGAGCCTGAACTCAGTTTTGTGCCTAGTTCTATCTTTGCTGACATCAATTTTTTTGTAGAGGAATAGCAATAGCAATAGCACTTATATACTGCTTCCCAGTGCTTTACAGTCCTCTCTAAGCAGTTTAAAGAGTCAGTATATTGCCTCCAACTATCTGGATCCTCATTTTACCCACCTCGGAAGGATGGAAGGCTGAGTCAACCTTGAGCTGGTGAGACCCGAACTGCCAAACTGCTGGCAGCCGGTGATCAGCAGAAGTAGCCTGCAGTACTGTACTCTAACCACTGCTCATTCCACTAGGCTTTAATGGCTGTCAGAGGATGGGAATGGATAAGAACAAACTAGTTGGCATTTGTATAGAAGTCTGTTTATTGCTGTGCAAGCTTAGTACAAAGTATATCTAGAACAGTTTTAGTGAATGTGTGTGTGTGTGTGTACTATGTGCATGTGTGCAAACAAAAATTTCCTTCTCACCCCTATGGATGGTATGTGTCCTCCTCAATCTTTGGGAGTTTGAGGTTCTGTACAGTATCATAGCTGTTCCTACTACTGCACTCTTCTGGACAAAGAACTTTGATGTTGTCCTGGGATCTGTTGGAACCATTTTCCCAGCTTAAAGAGTCACAAGTGCTCATATCACCACCGAAACTACTTTGGCCTTTGTTTTCCACATCTTCTCTAGTTCCTTCTTCAGACTCCGGTACTTCTCCAGTTTCTCATACTCCTTTTCCTGATGTTGCTGTCACTTGGCACCACTACATCAATCATCACCATTATCTTCCATGCCACAATGTCTGGTTGATTGGCCAGTACCTGCCTGCCTAGCCCATGTGCAAATATACACAATGTCAACTATGTGGTTGTGCCAGCCAGTGTATACTGTTCTTGGCTCTATCTTGCACCCTACCACTATGTGTTGGGCTGTCTCTGAGGCCCCTTTGGTCCTGTGTCATGTGATAGAGCCTCGTTCCTATGGATCTGGTGTTAATACCTATTATTGTGCTGTTATGATCCTCATTGCTATCTTTTAGTCCAGCTCTTGGGGTATCAAACTTGTGTCGTTGCGTCATCATCACAAGACACATTGTGACTTTTTTTCCCCTTTGCTAAAGTAGGGGTGGGTGTGGCAAGTGCGAGATGCATCCGTCCTGCAGGCTGCACGTTTGACACCCCTGGTCCAGCCATTTACAGCCACTGATAGGATTATGCAGTGTCAGCCACCTTGGTTATTTGTCAATGATACATCCCATGCAGGATCTTGTCTTCCCATGGCACTTAGTCTGCTTGAGCTTCCTCCTATATCTGCTGCTGCTGCCTGAGGCATTCCCTCAGCAGCTCATCTTTGGGTGCCATCTTACTGAGGTACTCCTAAATGCTCTGCCTTTCATTCAGACAGTGGTTTTGACACTCATCAGACTGCATCCAACTTCTTTCTGGCTAGTGTATAATTTCTGGGTTTTGAATGTGGGGTGGAAACCTGCGTACAGCATGAGGTACATCCAAGTCACACCAGCAGCTTCTGTGTCCTCCTTTGGCCAACTCACTATACCGTACATGTTTATTTCTATACAAGCTTACTACAAAGTCTATGTTCAATATCTTTACTGAATTATTTGTGGTGTTTGTGTGTGTGTATACATAGGTGTGTGTCTACATATTTATATGTGGGCATACAAGCACAAACCAAATGTAAATGCATACAATAATAAACCTAATTGTGACTTAAATTTCTACTATTTTCCTCTGTAAGCCCTGTGTTTAGTCTACCTCCTCCCAATACTCTTAAGCACAGATTTATGGATGCTAACAGCATCTCTCCTTAACCATCTGAATCCTTGGCATCTGCTATCCACTAGTTACAGTCCAGAGCTGCATTTTCCATTTTGCTGGCTGTTTTGCAGATTCCTTCCTTGGCTTCAGCTGCCACAGGTTCTTGTCTCTGGCTGTAGATCCTCTTAGCTTCTGACTATCTCAGCCCTCACCTCCCCTGTTCCACATTTCTTCTAATTGCCTCTCATTCCAGCAGCATCTCCTGGCATACATAGGAGAAAATCCCTCTCTTTTTGAAAAACCTACCGGTATATGCTAAGAATCTAAACTTTTCCCCCCTTTTCTCTGCAACTGCCTACATGGCTATACTTTTGACAACTTACTATAGAGAAAAAAATCGACCTTGGCAATTGCATGTAACATTATTTTAGGGCAGTTCATCCTTCCACAGAGGCAATTATTTTGGGGCTTCTGGGTTCAAATGGACTACCTCAGTGGATGACACTGCCACTTGTTCAGATTGGAAAGCTGGTGAGATGAGCTGCCTTGAAACTGAATTCCTAGCCAAGCAGAATCATGATTTACACCGAGGGCAATTACATGTTCTACTCTGCAGTGGGAGGAATTTATTCTGAGTTGTGCCATTTATTTTTTGAGGATTCTAAAACCCACAGATATTGGCAACAGAAGAAAATGCTGCAGTTAGTTGAACTATCTGTTTTAATTTGTGAAACACATTTAATAAAATTAGAAATGGCCCAAGGAACTTTTAAAGTTGCAAATTCTACCCATGTTATCTGTCCATTCAAGCATCCAAAATTCTTAGACAAGCAGGAAATGCCTGTATGAAGATAACCTATGCACAGGTTGGTCATAATATCTGAGATCTGTATTTGATATTTTACACAATATGATTTATCAAAGCAAAGTAGCACATAGAGTTATTACTTATTAAAGTTGACAGTGTACATAATTTGAATGAATTATGCAGAGTATATATATTTGCTTAAACGTGGCATTGTGGCGTGTTTATTTGTGGGCCTCACTTATTCCCTTTGTGTTGTCAAATTAAGCTGTGCAGACAAATGTTTAAAGGACTCATTAAGTGCTTTCCAAAAGCTAAAATAACAGCGATATAATCTTTTTTTTTTTTTGCATTCACTGAAGATGCAGAACTCATAACCTTGGTTGTTTTGTGACCCAACCATTCACGCAAACACTTTAAGAAAAACATGGAAGCTTAGCTTTTGTGCTTATCAGTATCTCTGTAACAATAAAGATTCCTAATTCTGTTATAACTATAGTCCTTAAAAGTGAACAAAAATGTTGGTTGGCTTGTTCTAGTTTAGTGTTCTTCAGATATGATACTAACATCACTCCTTGTTGTATGACCTAACCTGGAATGTTTATGCTGGTGGTTGGGAATGATTGGAATTGTAGTCCAACTCATTTGAAAATCAGCTTGTTTGAAAAGGCACAAAAAGCACGATGAGGTAATTTCAGGGCTCTCAAGAAGTGATATCTGAAAATGTGCAGGTCAGAATGAAACCTCCTTCATTCTGCAAAGGACATCTCAAGGTGACTATGTACATTTAGCTCCACCCCCTAAAAAAGGGAGGGGGCTGATATTCTTTCTTAACAGCTTAGTCATCACAGTTTCTTGGGAGAAAATAAGAAAGACAATAAAGTAACGATAAGCTTGAACTCATTGTCTTGTCTTTATAGAGAATTTAGTTGTCTGAAAACTGAGCGGTTGCAATCATCAAAATAGTTGGAATAAGACTTTTTTTCTAGGCAATAATTATGCCATCTGAATTCTCTACAATGTAGATTGCTCTCCTATTTATAAGAAGAGTTTACAAATTACTGAATTAATCAGTGCTGGCAGCCAACTCAACAAAATTTGGTTAGTAACACATTTTCAAGGAGTAGCTATGTAGTCATCTGCCGCAAACGTCCTACTTTTGGATTTATTGCATTGAGCTTAAATAACCTCTGCTTCTTTCAGCTGTATATAATTTTCTAATCACCCCCTTGGATAGTCACCTGTAGGCCTGTTGATGATACAACAGAACACTTCACTCATGCAAATGAGTTCAAAGAGCTCCTTCCATTGGATGCCTGCCTTGATACAGATTGTGCCTCCTTGAGATAACATGAGTGCAAAGAAAGTGTTGTGCCTCTGAGTCTAAACTTATCAGTGAATAGCTATATATAGCAACAGAAAGGAAATGAGAAAGCAGGCAGCAATACCTCATTCAAGATTAGATCAGCCGCAATAGAGAAGGAGTTTCGTGAAACCCTTGATGGGGTAGAATTTGTAAAAAGGTAATAACCTGTATATGTGTGCACAGACAGTTATGTGTCTGAATATATGTGCATGTGAATATATGTGTCCATATAGATTGTATTTTATGTTTGCATGTATGAAAATGAGTGTATGAATACATACAAGCAGTTTTACATATCCTGGCTCAGTGTCCCCATATGGAGAAAAGGAGTCACAGCAGTGGTGAAATCCAAATTTTTTTACTACTGGTTCTGTGGGCGTGGTTTGGTGGGCATGGTGTGGCTTGGTGGGCATGGCAGGGGAAGGATGCTGCAAAATCTCCATTGCCACCTCAGTCCATTGCCACCCCAGCCCAGGAGTGGGGAAGGGTATTGCAAAATCTCCATTCCCACCCCACTCTGGAGCCAGCCAGAGGTGGTATTTGCCAGTTCTCCGAACTACTCAAAATTTCTGCTACTGGTTCTCCAAACTGCTCAAAATTTCCACTAGCAGTTCTCCAGAACCTGTCAGAACCTGCTGGATTTCACCCCTGCTCCAGAAACTATATCAGGAGTCCAATCTCTTCTGATACCCAAACCAAAATAAGCATGGAGGATAGTATCTAGCAACCGTAGGATAAGATGTGTGTGTTTGTGTCTGCAGCAACATAAAGTGGCCAATAGGAACTGGATAGTTCCGATCACCTGACCATGACATGAATCACTGTGCCAACAAGTTTCTAAGACTATGTCTATGTGTTGGGAGAAGAGAGAAAACACTACAATAAAACTGGAACAGCTCAATATGACCTTAAATTGCCTTTGCTCTTGGAAGGCACACAGAGGCCACTGGGGACAGTTTTCAGAGGATTTGCGCTAAGGGCTCCAGAAAATGTGACTGCTATAAGATTTTAAAGAGGTATGCTTTGGAATGTACAAAACAACTTTTCTGAGTGCTTTGCACAGTCCTCATAGTCAATCCTATCAGTTTATGCACTGGATAAGCCAAGCAAAAACCTCCATTTTTATAGGTTGCTCAAGGAACATTATATTGATTATTAATATAGTTCAGTAGGATGGCAGTTTACTGCCAATATGAAGTGCTTGTATCTAATATGGGTTACTCACGATTTATCCAGGATTTTGTTGATATACTGCCCACTCCATTGGTAGACTAGAGAGATCTTTGGAGGAATTTTACATATAATATCATATGTGCTCATGTCAAAGCCTTGACTATTGTATAGAATTTGGTGATGTCTCACACAATTGATGCAATCCCTAAGAGTGCTTTCTTGGACTATACAGAGGTCATTAAGCTCTTTGGTATACTCTTAAAATAAGTGCAATGCAACCAACTAGGCAATGACTAAAACTTGTGGAGGAAAACACATCTGAAATCCTTAGTTAAAAACTAATTACTGAAAATACTCTGCAATAATGATGAAAAGAAAAGAATATGTTTCTTCTCCACCATTGTATCCTCTCTCTTGTACAGATTTTCTCAGTGGTTTGGAGATCTATCCCATTACATAGAATTACTATTAGTTAGCTATGACATATGGTTAACACCTGGAGTATAAAATCAGTGAAGCTTGTCATAACTTAGATTACAGCCTTAGAAATAGGCAGGATATTGTCTGATCTGATTCTGTTGGATGACTTTTAAAGCATGAAGATGCAATCATGGTGTTTACAATGTGTTCTTTGAACAATATTTCCCATGATGTATAGTCCCAGACTCACCTAGACTTAGGAGACTCTTCCACCTAGTTCTCAAGAATACTGGTGTCTAAAAAGAGCAATAAAAGACAGTTGTGTGAATTGGACTTGGCAGTTTATTCAAGTACAGCCAACTGAAGGAGGCTACATCTTTTCAAGGCCAGTTATGCTTTGGTAGGATCAAAGGTGGTTAGAATTTAGATTGCAACCCTGAATTCTTATCCTATGATTCCTATGTACCCAGACTTTTCTTGGGATTTAATTCAGTTTGTTTTCAGATCCTCAATCTCTTAATGTTCTTGAAACAGTTTATGTGGTGTATCTGATTATATGTACAAAAAAGTTTGTTTGAATTTACAACTTTGAGGTAGGCCTGATAATTGCAACCCAAAGATAAGGCCTGTTACTCTTCAAGCCAGGATGTCTCATACTCAATCAGAAGATTGGCCTCTTTAGTTCCAAGACATTTTCACTGCTTACTACAGACTCTCCAACCTCACTGAGTTTTTCTCCAGCACTACATGGAGATGGTTTGGACTGAATTTAAATTGGATCTTGTTTTTTTACTGCACATGGGTTGGGTATTTTGAAAAAAAAAATATTTGGCAAAAAGAAAAATGGAATAAATGTTATCTGATAATATATAGCAAATGAATGTCCATTTTGTACCTCTGATTGTCCTCCGTGGAGATGTAGACTATTAACCAGATAACTGCAGGTTTTGGAATATGCATGATAAAATATATATACTTACTTTCAATGCATTATCCAAACTGTATATCTACTGACTGATGCAGAAACATCAATAGGTAACGTCAACATCTTGTCTTCCGCTGTTCAATAACTCACTACAGATTTATATTAGGATAGAACATATTTAGAATTGCAAGACACAGGGCCAAAGAGCTGGGTTTCATTGTCTTCAGTTGAATTTACTGTGGTTCAGGACAGGTCATGGCAGCACGTACAAACATTTCATCACTAGCACAAACATGTGCCTAACACAACCAACTTCAGTCACAGGCCAAGGTGTTGTATCACCACAATACTGTACTAGTCAAAGAACTCATCTGCTGATCCGGCTGAGGCACTGTCGTCCCTGTATAAATCAATTTTAAATTGTCTTTGGCTCAAGCAAGCCAGTGGAAAGTGCTACGGGCTTATTCTTTATATTTTCCAATTCTCTATCATTAAATAAGGAACAATACACCTCTTTGCCTTAACCTCACAGGGGAGATTATTGGAATAAATCAAAACCCATGAAACCATCTGAAGAACAATAAGATAAATAATACTGCTTTGATATATGCTTGGCTATTCCATTCTGTTTCAACTTGGTTGGGATGAAAAGCAATTGATGTAACATTTGCAAAATGACTCATGGCTGTAGGCTATCGCTGGCATTCCATGCCCAGCTGTCAGTGACATGAACCAGAGTAAAGAAAAACCAGCTCATTTCTTTAAAAAGCTTTCCTTTACCTATGGAAAAGGCTGTGTAGCAGTCGCAAATAAGATAGGCAGGGCATTTAATCATTTATTTTCCTGAGCAACACTTGAAATCTCCTTATTGCAGCCCCCAAAGAGTTGCACCAACTGTATGAGAATGCACAAATGCTAAAAAAAACTGCAGAATGATATACTGCGATCTCAAAATCCTTTTTATTTCTCCTGCAGTAATCTAATCTGTGATGAATACAGCATTTAAAAAAGCAAACTGAACCAAAGCTGCCTGGGTTACGGCTGCCTAGGGATGTTGTTCCTATAAGTAGAATAGTTTTTAGTTCCAACTCTGGAATCTACTTTAAAAAGAAAAAAAATACTCTTCTTTCTCTTTGTTCTTATGCTCATAGCATAAAAGCTGAAGCCTATCCTGGTTTTAGAGCAGTGAGAGCAACCCTTTTGGCTCAATGTGTCAAAAATTGGTAAAATGCTACAGTGTCACCCCTCTCCCCAACAAAAGAGAATCAATTATATACATATTTATTTTAAAAAATATATAGTTCAATGTAGGATCTTCACAATCTGTGAAGCATGCTGCTTACTTTCAGGCAGTATTCTGTTCGCAGGGCCCTGCGGCCTACCTAAGGCTGCTCTGGGTCTAATGAAGCCTTCATTCTTGAAGCAGCTTCAGAGAATGATCTTCCACAGCCTCCGCAGCCTCCAAAAACCACACAAACACACACACACACACCATTTTCACATGATTTCCAGAGGCTCCAGAGGTCAAGCGAGAACACAATCTTCTCACACAATTTTTGAGGGGTCTCAAGGCCATTGAAAGCACACCTATTCTCACATGGCCTCCACAGCCTCTGAAAATCATCCCAAAGTACACCCCATTCTCACATGATTTTTGAAGCCTTGGAGGCTGCATAAGAGCACGGCCCTCTCAGAGAACCTCTGGAACTTCACACAGGCACACCCCATTTTATGTGTCTCGCACAGCCTCTGAAAATCATGCATACCTTTGAGAATAATTGTTGTCAGGTGTTGGTGAACACAGGCATGTCATGCAAAAGGTTATAGTGTGTCACCTTTGACATGCATGTCATATGTTCATCCTCACTGTTTTAGAGACAGCCCCTGCAGCCTCCGAAAAGAACACAATTTCCGGAGAGTCCCGAGACCACATGAGAGCGCACCTCATGTGGACTTCACAGCCTCTGAAAATCATCTGAAAGTACACTCCATTCTCACATGATTTTTGGAACCCTTGAGGCTGCATCAGAGCATGGCCCTCTCAGAGAATGTTATGTCTACATGCAAATGAGCCACAGGCTCCACTCCGGTCCGCCGCTGCCGCGGGGGACCAAGGTTTAAATTGATTGGCTGGGACTAGCCCAGTCACCTGATTGGTCTGCCGGCCAGCCCGGGACATTTAAAAAGGGCCGGCTTGCAGCAGTTCTTCGCTGGTTGTTAGTAACCGAATAAATGAGCTGAAGTTATTTATTGCTGTCCGCATCTTCTTAACCCCCGATCTAACAGAACTGTTGTCTCACTGAGTTTCATTCCTGTTGTCTTTTTCTCCTTAAAGATTATGCTTACATTCAAGATCAGTTTTCTGTACTGATAAAAGCTATTTTAAAATTCCAAAACAAACATATCACTAATGATTTTGTGGTTTCTGCTTTGTTTTGTTGTTGTTGTTGTTCTTTTTGTTGTTGTTGTTGTTCTTTTTGTTGTTGTTGTTGTTCTTTTAGTTAGAATTTAGAATAATAATAAAACGTGAACTCTTATAGGTATATACCTGTATTATTTTAAAAACAGTGATGAGTCTGTGAAGTTGAACAAGAAAGAGTTGTTCACTAGTTGTCTT
>JANHFK010008726.1:98916-111337 GCA_036250565.1 Sibynophis collaris | reverse complement strand
CTCTTCCCCTTGGGGTCACCAGTCGGCATTGTTTTGCCGACGGGACCCTCAGAAGGCCCGCTCTGTGGGCGCGTACTTGTCTTTGGGAGGGATTTGGTGGCAGGAGGCGATCCTGCAAGTACATAGGTCCTATGCCTATGGTAGGGAAAAGAGAGTTGATATATTTTAAAGTCCTGGGAATCCAGCTTCAGTTTCACTCTCAACCATGAACTTTAAACCACTAACTTTCTTCAAGTTTAATATAATCTATTTTAAGTTTGGGGACAATTGGAGGGGCTAGTAGGGAAAATGAGATAATAATAAGTGTGACATGAACAAAAATTAGGAACTAAAACTGGGCACTTGTTTTTCTGTTCATAAAAAAAAAGGTCTGGGCTGATTTAATAATGATGCCAAATGTATGCACAAATCCATCTCTCACCCCTGAAACTTGTGAATTGACTTAGGTCATCTCTTGATGGGCTTGCCCCTGAACATTACAATTCCTTTATTCAACTAAATGGCCTGTTTGCTGGGAAATTACCCTTTCATTCATATTTAATAAGATTTGTTTTATGCCAGATGAGCTGAATCATGTTTCTCTGGAGAACAGTAATGCAGCTATAGCGTTGGTGAATCTCTTATTATAGTAAAATCCCCGTATTTTATAGTTGCAGCTTCCAAATAACAAAAATAGCAAATAATAGTAATTAGATTGTTTTGTGTGTAGCCTGGCAAAACCTTTATGCCAACAGCAGCCTCACGCATAATTTCTTGGGAGTAAGTCTAGCTGAGCACACAAAGAGATTCATTTTGAGTAGAACATCCACAGCCATCAAGTTAAGCAAAAAACAGATAACCCGATCAATTTTCATATAACATCCAGCACACCAGAAAGGAGTATCATTTTATTTGTAAGCCTCCTGGATTTGATTTTGTCATTGAAAGGTAGAATAGAAATGTCCATATAAATAAATTTGGAAAGGGGGAATAGGACAAGGCTCATCATATCCTCTCTTACTGTTCTGTTCTACCTCGGGCTATTCTTGCGTACATACAGAAACAGAGAGAGTGAATTAAGAGCAGTGGTGGCGCAATGGTTAGAGTGCAGTACTGCAGGCTACTTCTGCTGACTGCCAACTGACTGCAATTTGGCAGTTCAAATCTAATTAGATTTAATGGTGACTCAGCATTCCAATCGTCCGAGTTTGGTAAAATGAGAACCCAGATTGTTGGGGTCAATATGCTGACTCTGTAAAACCGCTTAGAGAAGGCTGTAAAAGCACTGTGAAGCGGTATATAAGTCTAAGTGCTACTGCTATTGCTATTCCATCATAAATCCAGACCACTACCTTCTGACTGAAAAAAATGTTGGTTTTATTCTGAAAGACTTACAGACACGTGACAGATGCAGAAATCATCAGTATATCCGATTTTCTTGGTATAATGTAACTTGCACTACACATCCATAGCTATATTTTAAAAAAGGAGGGCAGCATTTCCCAAAAGAAAAGCAGCTACTGAATGATTGCACAAAGTTCTCGCTTTGCTCTTGCGAACAGCACTTGCCCTATGTTTGAGATGTTTAATTTTATTTTATTTTTTCTTTTGCTAACACTTCTAAAGCCGAAGTAAGCGGAAGGATTTCTTTTGTTTTTGTTCTGATTTCTTTTTGGTTTTGGCCCTTATTTTCCCCCTTCTTAACTTTTGTTTCCCCTTCTAAAGCCCGAGAATGAGCAAGGTCGTAGAACTTCCCTAGAAAAGTTCACTCGCAGTATGGTAAGTTCATTTGTTTTCAGTTATGTTCGTTCCTCTTCCCTCTTCTGTTTAGCATTTACTTTTATTTTGGAAACTTTTATTATTATTATTATTATTATTATTATTATTTTAGCTCCTCTGTAGTATCCTTCGGTCATGGCAATGCAATAAAAAGACAGAATTTCAAGATCCAGCCAGTTCTCTGATCTACAATAGTAGAAAACTCCCCGCAAAACAGGATAGAATCTGGTGTTCTCCCTCATTCTCCTGCTCAGAAAGTCCCATTCCCATGACCTTTCTCCCCCTTTTCAAGTTATCCTTGACGAGAATAGGGAAGATGCACACATAGCTTCTCTTTTCTGTACTGTCACGTACAATGTTGGTAACATGCATAATGCTTCCACGTACATTGCCCTTGTAGAAAAAGAGGGTGAGATAGTTTGGTTCAAAAGACATTTGTTCAGAAGAAGGTAGGGATCCTGCAAAGGATCAGATTTCTGTTTATTTCCATAGCATTGATACACGATACGTTGTGGATTCTTCTGCCTAGCAAGTAAGTATGTTATCGATGATAGTTTACACAGAACAATGATTTTAATGCATGGCTTAGGATACACTCCTTTCTTGGTGTCTCATTTTCAATGTGTTTTATTGATGGTTTAATGAATTATTTCCCATCAGTCCCCCAATAATGGCCAACTAAGCATTTTCATTCGTTATCAACACAGAGTAGAATTGTGGTGTTAAAAATCTGTTACAGTTCTGTTGACCAACATAGGTTTCTCAAATATTTTCATAGGAGGGAATCCAAAGGACTTAAAACATCATAACTATGATCTAGGCAAATAATTTAAAAAGAGCTTCTAGACATTTAATTAAAAATGTGTTTTTTTTCTACTGCAATCGCTTCTAGAGCCCTTTGGCAAATTGTTTCAGAAAATGAGGCGAAATTCCATGAAAACAGGAGATATGGGAAGCATATACTGAATTTTACTTATGCATTATTTGTTTATCCAATTTCTGTAGCCACTCATCTCAATTCAGCTGACTCTGGGTGGCAAACAATATCACAACAATTAACCATAAAAACTGAAAAAGTTATAAATAATACATGTGGACAAATGAGAATTATCATAATAGTTACATAAAAATTAGCAGTGCAAGGAGGTAATGGATTCCCCTACAATTTCAGGTCTCCAAGGACATAGCTAGGTCTTTAGAATCTTATGAAAGGCTAACCAGGTCAGGGCCATGAAGGAAGGATATTCCACAGGGCAGAATCTACTGCTAAGAAGGCAGAACTTTTGGTTTCTATCAGCCAACATTCTTTGGCTGACGGGGCTCAAAACATCCCCGATCTGCTAGGCTAAATTGGACAGGTAAAAATTATTGGGGAAAGATGGTCCCTTAGATAATCTGTTCCTAAGCTATGTTACTTATTTATTCAGTTTCTATTGAATAGATGGGAGAGGGGCTAAAAATTGTGCTGCATTGGAGTAGTTAAATTACTGTATGAATTTAGACAACCATAAGAATTGTGGGAAACTATTCAATAAAGTACTCTCCGTTCATTAAAAACACAAGAAACTGGACCAGGCCAAGTCAGAAATGCATGCCTCTGATTCTAGAGATAGTATATGGATCAGATTTTACCAGCTTTGTGATCTTGAAATGTGTTGGACTTCAATTCCCATTATTCCCCACAGTTCTGAGGTGCTCTAAGGTAAATAGACATAGTAGAGATTTATAATCCTGCTCTCCCTTTAAAGAGGAAGCCATCACTGACCTGTTGACAGTAAATATCATGACAAAATAATATATTCATTTTATCAATCCTGACTCTCCCTACATCTCACAGAACAGGGATGAGAAAACTGTCTCTCCATGGGACTGCATTTCAATTTCCAACATTTCTCATTGTTAGCAATGTGTCCAGGTTTTGCTGAGTTATATTTCAACACCTGGAGTGCTGTACATTTTCCACCTATAGCTTGACAAAGTGATGTCTTTGTGTCTCCCACTGCAACACTATATATTTATCTTCATTCCTTCAATTGTTATAATTCATTCTGATTGTTCTGGATTACCAGTAGGGAAACTTTAAAATGCATCTGCCATATAGTTTATAGTATATAATTAGGATGCTGGAGTGGGGATTGCACTCAGGGAAGGTCAATGACGGGAAGGGCCAGTTTTATGTCTTAGCTCAACTTAACCCATAGGCTATTATTGGGTTTAAAAAAACCTGGAAAATGATGGCAATTCACTACAGGTAGTCCTTGACTTACAACTATTTCTGTTGCTAATGAAACATTTGTTAAGTGAATTTTGCCCCATTTTACGACCTCTTCTGCCACAGTTGTTAAGTGATTCACTGCAGTTGTTAAATTAGTAGCATGGTTGTTAAAGGGAATCTGGCTTCCCCATTAACTTTGCTTGAGAGAAGATCGCAAAAGGTGATCACATGATCCTGGGACTCTGCAACCATCATAAATATGAACCAGCTGCCAAGCAACCGCCCTGAGTCCTGCAAAGGAGAAGGGCGGGATATAAATTAAATAAATAAAAATAAAATCTGAATTTTGATCATGCGACCATGGGGATGCTGCAATAGTTGTAAGTGTGAAAACACCTTCTTTCAGTGCCGTTGCAACTTTGAATGGTCACTAAATGAACTGTTGTAAGTTGAGGACTATCTGTTTTCTGTTTTAAAGTGCACCTACAAAGCACGAATTCAGTATGAAATTACACCTCTGATGCTGAAGATACGATTATTTAGAGGCCTTTTGAGATCCATGATACGGGGACAGGGTAGTTTATTTTTTTTCAAATACATCCATAGGTATTCTGTGCTGTGGATATAATACACACACACACACACACACAATATTTGCGAACCACATTACCTCCCAGGGAGCACATAAACAGACAACCTTTTTTTTTTTTTACAATTATGTGGACATGTTTACATGTTTTACTACAGAAGCAGCTTATTGACTAAAATAACCCCTATGAATCACCTAAAATAAATTACAGTTTTTGTAAGTGGGCGACAACTCTATATACACAGTGGAGACTGCATGGAGACAAAATGTCTTGGATTCTGTCACAGACATTATACACGGTCATACTTTAGAAACACCAAAACCTAACTGCAAGAGCCTTTAAGTGGCATTTCAAATGAAAGGTTGGTTGGGACACCCTGCTGCCTGCTTTTGAAACAACCTAACCAACACCTGTATGGCTTTTGAAGTGAGCTGATAATTGGACCTCTGCAGTTAGAGAAATAGACATATTTTCTTTCAAAGTAATATTCAGTAGACAAGCTTTCAGTGTATTTGTTTTGCTTTTGTTTTATGTATATATATATATTTTAAATTTGTCTGTCTTCTGTTGTCATCATTTCTTATTCTGTTTATACTAATTTAACACCTTTGATCTTTTTTATGTAAATGCATCTGTGTGGATTTTATGTTCTTTTGCCATTGTTGTTGCTGTTATTTTGGTTTCTGCTTTTAAAAATCTTCTGTTTGGCATTAAAACTTTTTTCTCGGTTTATATTGCTTTTCATGTGTCTTCAACGTGTATCTTTTCTTTCTTTTTCCTTCTAATTCTAATAAAAGACTGTTTTAAAAGGATATGGCCCTTAGTTTTGTATCAAAATCATATGTTAAAAACAAACGGGGAATGTGGCCTGTTTTGTTTCAATAGCATGTGTGTCATACTGCATTTAGGTTTTGCGTTAGTAAAGTTTCTAAGAAGTCCAGTGCAGTATATGGCTGAATTAAGGAATAAAATCCATCGGTTTTAACCCCAAGAAATATAATCTCTTGAAATTCTTAAAATATCATATTTTATCTTGATGATCTCCTGAGTGGAAACATGTCTTCTGGGATCTCATTCTCAAAAGAATAAACTTTAAAAATAAGGATTGGATAGAGGCACAAGGCGACATATACTTTAAAAAAAAAAATGGATAGAAAATGGCAGTCATTGTATACTATGAATTTCAGGAGTGTCTCACCTGAAGAGACGTTAAATAGATTCTCAGATCTGAACTGAGAGAATTTTTTTTATTTATTTTAATTTGATTTATATGCCGCGGCTTACAATGTGCTAAGCAATAGCCTTCATACTTTTGTATATTTATACAAAGTCAGCTTATTGCCCCCCACAAACTGGGTCCTCAATTTACCTACCTTAGAAAGGTAAAGAATACTTCAGAGAGGGGGTATACAGCTGTATCAGTACCCCGTGTTTCCCCGAAAATAAGACCCTGTCTTATATTTTTTGAATCTCAAAATAAGCGCTTGGCCTTATTTTCGGTGAGGGCGTGGGGCGCGTGGAGCAAGATTGCCGTCCTCTTGCCGTGTTACCTGATTTCCAGCTCTTTCTCCCTAACCCTAATCAGAGGAAATGGCAGAGACCGGCTGAGCATGCAGTTAAATATTTTCAGGGGGGGCTTATTTTAGCGCAAGTGTTCAACAACCCGATTGGGCTTACCATCAGGGGATGTCTTATTTTCAGGGAAACAGGGTATCTCTTTGGGCCATATGCCATGCAAGATTCAAAGCTACACCGTCAGAAGATTCAGAATTTCTGGACTCCATTAGTAACAGCTGCTTTCTAAAAAAAACTTTAAAATATAGGCTTTTCCTTCACAGATGATCATAGATTCACCGAGATCTTTAAGGATTTCAAAGCTGGCTATCAATGAATTGAAACTAACAAGACTATTTTGAAAAGTTCCTTATTTGGGCCAAATTCCACTGCAAGTAGTTCTCAACTTACAACCAACCCTTCATTTAGTGATTGTTGAAAGATACAACAGCCCTGAAAAAAGTTGCCTTATGACTGTTCATCACACTGATGACCATCGCAACATCCCTATGGTCACATGATCAAAATTTGGGTGCTTGGCAACTCGCATGTATTTATGACGATCGCAGCATCCCAGGGTTAAGCAAACATCATTTTCAAACCTTTTCAGCTGGCTTCCGACAAAGTCAATAGGGGAAGCCAGATTTGCTTAATGACTGCATGATTAACTTAACAACTGCAGTGATGTACTAAACAGCTATGGCAAAAAAAAAAAAAAAAGGCTGAAAAATCAGCCGTAACTCACTTAACAACCGCCCTGCTTAGCAATGGAGATTCTGATCCCAATTGTGATTGAAAATCAAGGACTACCTGTACTTAAGCTACTGAGAAATTAAGAAACATAGAGGAATAGGAGTACTGAGGTTAATTATGGTGTAGCTACAAAAATTAGTCTTCTTTTAGCAAAATGTAAAGACAATTATGAAAGTTCTGTTTGAATTGCAAAGTGAATTTCTCGGCACTTTTAACCTTAACCTAAAATTGGTACAGCACTAAACATCCTTTGGGCCTACAGTATATTGAAGAACGTAAACAAAGACATTTTTCTTCTAATGGAGTTCAGACTTTATTTGACTATCCAGGGATGAGGAAAAAGCCATTCTAGGCACAAAACATCTAATTTTGGATGTTACATGCCCAAAGTAAAACACATAGTTTGTTTCAGTCCTTGCACAGAATGGCTGTTTAATGCTAGATAGAAATGGGAGGAGTGCCAAAATTTCTCGTTTGGCAGCTAATGGAAGTCTGGAGAGGCTCTGAAAAGATTGGGTTGAGAGCAGGCTGGTGGATATACTACTCTAGGAATAGGAAAAAGTTACTGATAAATACCCACTTTGCCCTACTTACCTTGTTCAGTTCTGTACCTTGCGTACTCAGCCGTGTATATTAGAAAAATCATTTCCAAAATTATTACTGTACCACAATAAATGTTTTTTTGCAACCTAGCTATATGTTGGTCTCCTGAATCTGCTCTTAAAGGAAGCAGGAAGAAAGGATAAATTAATTGCTTATTTTGTTCTTTCTCCTGTTTCCTAAAATCCTGCCTAATCCATTCTGCTGGACAGTCAACAAATTTCTAGAGACAAAGGATTAAAAAATAATAGCAGAAGGCATCAGGGAAAAACTGTGTCACACACAACCCCCATTCCTATTTTCCAAGAAAATTAGAGAAACAAAGGCCAACCTGAGTCTCAAATACTTGACTGAGTCCATTTGTACTAAGATGTAAGAAATTCAGAGGATTTCTTTCTCTCTTTCATGCAGTCACTAAGTGCTATATCTGGCACATACATCTATTCTCTGGCTGGTTAGCAGATCTTTAACATTCAATTGGCAAGCTGAGCTAATGATTGGGATCCAATTAAGAAAAGAAGGATGTACACTGACTTGGAGGAAAGAAAGCACCATAAAGGATATATAATGTGACTTTCAGGTCTGTCTGAAGATAATGCAATAAATTCTTGTGTGCTGCGTTATTTTGCGAGCAGCACTAGTTGCATATAGTAAAATAGAAATGTTGAAGGTGGAAAGAAATAGCCTTTATAGACCTCAGAGCAATCATTGGGGGCAGAATGCCTTGAAATGTTCTGCTTGAATTTTCTCAAATTGAATTGGAGAGAGGCTCATCTCCTAGTCAAGGTGGGGACTGTGGTAATTCTTGAAAGCAGAAGAATGGGGAAGAAGTGCCAAAGAATGCAGATCTTGCTGCTCCAAAGCCTGGATGGGTTTAAAAGTAGGGCTAATTACCAGGCTGACTTTATCCCTTTCTGTAATGCCTGAACAAAGTTTATTATGCCCATTTCATCCAGTTTTTTTCTTCTGTTTGATTGTATCTGCTGAAAGAGGAAGGTGGGTTCATGGGGGTGGTGTGTAGTAAATTAATTTTGTACTTTTATTCATTCCTTACCCTAACCTCCTGTCTTTTTTTAAGTGGGTTTTGGAAAGCCTATACTCATATAAGTGTGTCAGATATAAAAGTATTGGGGACAAAGAAGCTTCAAAATTGCCAATTGGCAGCTTAGGTTGACAATATGAGGGAATCAGCCATTGCTTAATTCTCTCATTGTTTAATTTTTTCCCTCCTCTCGTTCGCCTTTGGGGAGTTGGTATCTGAATATTGGGTGTCATTCTTTTGCAATGAATACAATGATAATGGTAGAATGGTAGATTCTACAATAATAGTAGAATCTTTATCCTTCTCTGTTACCAACTAAGCCCTTGCTATGGGAGTATTTACCGAAATGTTTCAGTAAATATATAATATTTACTGAATATATAACATTTAGTTTTGTATGTCACCTGTCGTTCTAAATTAACCATTCCTGAGAATTTTGGGTGTTTATAAATGCCCTCGAGAAATTATGAATCCATCGATGGGTCTGAAAGAATTTAATGTAGTTACATCAATTTTTTTATTTATTTATTTTTTAAAAATTTATTTATTTATTTATTTGATTTATATGCCGCCCTTCTCCGAAGACTCAGGGCGGCTTACAATGCGCTAAGGAATAGCCTTCATACTTTTGTATATTTATACAAAGTCAGCTTATTGTGCCCCACAAACTGGGTCCTCAGTTTGTGCCCCCCACAAACTGGGTCCTCAGATCTGAGCCGGACCCAATACCTCTGGGTGTTGATTGCAGCAACTGGAAAGGAAGGTGGAATGCAAATGGAGTAGAGGCTGTGGGAAGGGTGGAATATGCTCATCGCATCAAAGAAGATCAGGAGGGATGAAGCAATTAGGCCTTTGCAGTTTGCAGCCCCCAAACCAATGTTCCCTATTAATGAATATAATGGAGCTGCCTGTATGCCTAAGGGGAGTGAATTTATACAAGGCTTCCAAGTTGTCATTTTGGGACATAGTTTTCCAACAATGCAAAGAGATAACTTACATGTTTGGATAAAATCAAAGGAAGCTTGATCATATTTGTAAATGCCATAAAATTGGTACAGAAAAGACTTCCACGGGGAAGGCATGACCTTGATTATCTTTCTCAGGCCCCAAGATAATGTTTATCTAGAAGAAATATAGGATAGCCCCGCCTCTTTTATCCCCACATGTGTCATCACAACTACCTTTCGTTCCATAATTGTTCCTTGCCCCCACCAGCTTCCGACAGTCACTGAGCAATCTGGCCTGTGTTACCAACTAATCGCAAGATGAATTCATATCCTTGGCTTCTCCTTCCCTCCCCCCCTCCCTCATTTCCCCTTTGTTTGTTCCTCCAGGGAAAGTCACTGGCAGGCAAGCGTCTCACAGGCTTGATGCAATCCTCTTGACAACGTCGTCTGGGCTAGCCGTTGCTGACATCTCCGAAAGACCGCTGCACCCCTACCACCTTCTCCTCGGCCAAGGAAAGACATTGTGGGGGGGCATACGGGTCACTGCGAGGGGCGGGGGGTGTAGACGAGAGAGAGCAAAGGAGAGAGAGCACATTCAGACAATGGAAGAAACATAGGGAGGGGAAAAGACGCCGGGATGGAGACTCTGACCCACTCTTTCTGTAGTTTACATCGACACTTTTCTTATACTGCTTTGTAATGGCACTGAGGTCTCCAACTATAAGACTCTGTTTCTAATTTGATTCCAGAGGAACCACCATTGCTGTCTAAAGGAAGCAGAGAAAGAAAGAGAGCGAGAAAGGGCTATCAGTGTTATTTTACGTTCGATCCTAAGAGAAATTTAAGGAAAGGACAGCTGGTTGAGATCAGTCTTCATAACGCAGGCGCTTTCTCCCACTCTTTGCTGCTACTGCTGCATGTGCACAGATGTCTCTTATCAGCCTTTCACATATCTAGGTAGGTCCAACATTTCATTCTGCTGAGCAGTAGATTAATACTAATCTCTACCTTCACACTAATGGCTCAGATTTGGCATCCTTCCCAAAGCCAGAAGATTTCCCTTTGTCTGCAGGAAGTGTCATGTGATGAAGAAGGTTGCCACCCTAGAGCTTAAATGAAGATTTAAAAAAACGTAATCTAAGTAATTGGAAGGAGCACCCAAATGATCTTTTCTCCACACCCACCTGCAAATTTACTACAGATGCACAAGTCATTTGTCTTCTAACTATCTAAGTCCAGTAAAATAATCGCTAGAATCTGCTTAGACTTGAGAGAAAGAACCTGCCTTTAGGAGAAAATACACATAGGAGTTTGTTTGGGTTTTTCTCTTTTGCTTTGTTTTTTGCCCTCATTCTTTGAAACACCTTTTCAAAAGATGTTTGCAAAAGTGGCTTTAGCTCTTCACTGATAACCTTAGCTGTTCCAAATATGTTTTGGGATACTGCCTGCATGCTACAGCCAATAGGATCAGACTCTGAGCTCCATATGAGCAATTGGATCCTACTAGAGTTGATTTGCATTTTATACAGTATATGTGAAATGATCACGTCCAGCAGTATGGTCCAAATGTTATGCCAGGCATCCACCACTTACATGATCCAGCTGTGGTACTGCAGCTGGCCAGGAATGGCATCCCTTCTATTTATTTCATAATCCCAGGAAAGTGTTTCGTAACCCAAAGAAAGATTTTTTTAACAGATTGATTGAATCTCTTGTTTGCAACATACCACGGCTGGTGGTCAACTGCTTTTAGCTTGGTGTATGACAAGTTGCACAGGTCTGTTTTATGCATCCATGTTATATAAAAGCACCTGATTTAAAAAGGTGACATTTGATAGGAGTGGAATATTTACTGAATTCATCCCTTTTTTGTTTATTTTCCCACCAGGCTTAGCCCACAATATTAGTCATCTAGAGTAAACATATTTGATTGAATATATAATACATGTTTACTGCATTGAGCACAATAAGCTAGAATCAGTGGTCAATTAAGCTGTTGAAATCTTAGTTAGGTCATTTAAAATTTAATTATCCAGCACTAAATCAAGGTTCAATTGCTTGAAGAAAGAATATATTCAGAGCTTGTTGTTGTTGTTTTTAAGTCCATGTAAACACTTCAATCTGGCAATTCCAGAGTCTTGAGCGATATAAGTATCAGATTTCTTTTTTCACAATATGGCAAATGGGTGAAAACCTTGTGGGAAACTCAACCAGGAATGGAAATGATCCAACTAATTGCTCAAAATTGCATCCAGTGGTTAGATCTGAGAGAAGGAAATTGTTTAATCAATATATTATTTGTGTAACTCCCCCAAATAAACGAAAAGACCGAAAACCAGTTGCAATGGAAAGTGGTCTGTAGATTGTGTGGACAAATATTGGCTCGAATGTATATGGGATCATACGGATGGCCTTAGCTGCTTTCTTTTGAATTAAAGTGAGAATTCCGATAAATATACAGTATGCATTCTAAATACATCGTCTCATTTGAATGCAAAAGTGTCAGCACAACTATTTTTATTTATTTATTAATCGCATTTAGAAAGCTGTCAACATGAGCAGTCGTATAAATGTGATTAATAAATAAAAAATAAATAAATAGTTGTACTGACATTTTTGGTTAACTTATTTTCCAAAGCACCAAGGGCAAGACAAGAAACATTGGATGGAAATTAATCAAGGAGAGAAACAACCGGAAACTAAGGAGAAACTTCCTAACAGTGAGGACAATTAACTAGTGGAAAAAGCTTGCTGTCAGAAGTTGTGGTACTTTATCACAAGAGGTTTTTTAAGAACAGACCAGGCAGTCACTTATCTGAAATGGTATAGGGCAGTGATGGCGAACCTATGGCACGGGTGCCACAGGTGGCACTTGGAGCCATATCGGTGGGCACACGAGTGTTGCCCCAGCTAAGCTGCAGCGCACATGCCTGTGCCAGTCGGTTGATTTTTGGGCCTTCTG
>JANHFK010008726.1:86751-98490 GCA_036250565.1 Sibynophis collaris | reverse complement strand
GTGGGCACACTCAAGCACAACGACCCCATGCTCCCCCTGCTTTTGGCACACGACGGCAAAAAGGTTAGCCATCACTGGTATAGGGTCTCCGGCTTGAGCAGGGGTTTGGACTAGAAGACCTCCAAGGTCCCTTCCAGCTCTATTCTGATTGATATTTACCTGTGGGTTACCTGTGGTAAATCTACTTACCTTCCCTACCAGTTCAGAAGTGCGTGCTCCGCAGGCATATGCTCGCTTCGCTGATGCGTGTGCTATCATCACATCCAATTTTTAACCCTCTGCGCATGCGCAGAAGGCTTTGCGCATGCGCAGAGGGTTAAAAACCAGGAAGTAACAACATCCGGGCTGGTGGGTGGAGTCTTGCACTGCCAGCGCTACCGGTTCACCAAACCACGCGCCAGTGCCGCTACCGGCACACACAAGCCGGACAGAACTGGCAGGATTTCACCACTGGGTTACCAGAATTCTCACTTAACTTTAAAAGAAAGCAACTTTTGAAACCTGTATTATGAGGTACATGTGCACAGTTCTAGCTACAGATTTGTTATTGTGGTATGGAGGTTCTTATTTATGTTTTGTTTCTTTATTGCTGCCTTCATTATCTATAAAATTCTACTATGCTGCCATTTGCCCTGTAAAAAGGCATTGTGATTATGATTTTTTTTATCATGTTAAGCTGTATTTCTCAATTCCTTCCATTTAAGACAAAATGGGATGACCTTTGTGCAGTTGGGGGCCACATTTGATGCAGTCCAAAAATTGGATTTCAAGGATCACATTGTTCTCTCCACATAGTAGTAAAAAATGTCAGGCTTATTGTTGATGGAGGGGAAAGAATAACAGAAAATTGATACAGTTGGAGACTTGTACACTGATTTTTAGTCTTCAGAAAATCAGGTCAAAATATTAGTAGTACAATCTTCAGAAGCTCTGGGGCAAGTTAAAATGGGGGCGGAGTGTAGGTTACCCATTCCTGACCCAGATTCATCAAAAGGTGAATGATTTAGGGCAGTGCAATCAGAAATCAGCGATTTTCTTTTTGTCCAAAAAGACTTGTAGCATATTCACAGGGGAGGCTATAAAGAAAGGAAAATAGAATAGAAGCAAAAGTCAAACAATGAAAAATAAGTACGCGGCCCTAGTTCAACATATTTAAGTTTGTTGAAAGGAAAGGTCTGAAGAGCTTAAACAAAGGACTTCATGAACAATTTGGATTTAAGGACGGACCTGAAGAAAGAGGATGTTATTTAGATGATGAGATAATTATTCATTTATGGGCACATAAACCTTGATCCTTTTCAATTAAGTATTTCCCTGATAACATGAAAGTGTTGTGCAAGTTCCCACCCTAAGCTGCCTGTCAATTAAGTACAAACGAAATGGCCAGGCAAAAGTTTACTGTTTGTCAGCCAGCTTTTTAATGGCCATTTATTTAATTTTTTTTGGTCTACTCAACTAATTAAATATCTCTTTTCGTCCTGAAATGTCTACTCCTAAATTCTACTATAACATTAGAGATGCCATGGATGTTAATCAGAAACAGATGTCAAATGTGAAATTTAGGTTTACAGTGAGATAACTAATAATTCTTAAACAAGTGACCTGATCCACTGGAAATATTTCATCAGGCTTGCATGCCCCAACAGAACTGTAAGTCAAAACTAGTCAGGTAGGCGCATACCCAGGGCTTCTAGGAAAAGAGAAGGAACCTCAAAGAACAGGGAACTGTTAGGCTATGGACTTAATCCACATTTGAACGGGTTAGAAAATGATCTGTTATTGTTGTTGTCAAAGATGTAGCAATGGTCTCACTACCACCAAGCAACCTAATCATGGTTCTTCTGTCCCACAACTTGTACTACACCCACACACATACAGACACAGTTTATCTCCAACCTTCCTACCCATAATGTTATATTATTATTCAATTAAAACAATATATGCTGCCTCAGTTGAGATTCTTTCCTCGATTACAATACTTTCCCATTTCCTTCTTCTTGTATAGCTTATGTACTATCAATGCCAACTCATAGACAGACTTCCTCCAGGATGAGGACCATTCTGGCCCTTCAGATCAACAGTTTTATGTAGAAGTTACATAAAAGGAGTAAGAGTGTTGAGCCTTAAGGCACCCCACAAGTGAGGACCATGGCTTGATCACTTTCCCTCTGTCAATACTGACTGGAACTGGCTACCAAAAATGGAGGAGAACCTCTGAAGAATGGTATTCCCATTCCCATACTCCACAACTAGTCCAGAAGAACAATGTGGTCAGTGATATTGAAAGCCATTCAGAAATCAAGAGGCACTAAGATAAATGCACTTCCCCCATAAATTGAAAAACAAAGTCCAGTGGACTTTTGGAAAAAAAACACATCTTTGAGACACCCCCATATGGCTCTATGATAAGCTGCTTGCCATTTATAGAGTTATATTCTGACAAAGGAGTTTCCCTCTCAGGGCAATCTACTGCAAAGGCCCAATCAAAGAGAGATGGGAGGATAGGGATACTTTTTCACCTTCTTCTAGGTGAACCTTCTAGAGCTAGGGGTGTCAAACTTGCGTCATGTTGTCGTCACGTGATGTATATTGACTTTTTTGCCTTCGCTAAAACACGGGTGGGCTTGGCTAGCGTGTGACGCATCTGGCCCACGGGCCGTGAGTTTAACACCCCCATTCTAGAGAAATTCCATGGGAGGTTGGTGATTTGCAAGGGTCCAATCCAGCCGTGAAATCCCCCCAGTTCTGTCCTGCTCACCGAACTGGTAGCACTGGTGGCGGGAGACTCCACCCACCTGCCGGGATGTCATTACGTCCTGTTTTTTAACCATCTGAGCATGCACAGAAGAGGCTCGTGCGTTCCCTCACAGGAGGATACCCAAACCAGTAGCGAAGGTAAGTAGATTTCACCCCTGGTCCAATCAGCCTATTAAGGGACCATACTCCCATCCTGCCATAGATCTTTTTCTTGGGCAGGGGCCATTTTTCCTTTGGCTTACAGCACAAATAGAATTGATCAACCACCAATGTTTACCTTCTTTGCTCTGGTAGGAAAAGTGACCTTGAGTCATATATTCCACAAAGTCACTATTCCTACTGGTAACTTCCCTTACCACATACAATTCATTCTTCTCTGGCCACTCTGCTCTGTGGCAGCATCTGTACTGCTATTCTTGCTCCTTGCTTTTTGGAGGACTCCATAGCTACAGAGGGTCTTCAGCGAAGGATCTGCATTTCGTGAGTGGAAGAAAACAGCAAGGAGAACTCCCTTCCCTTTCCCCTAATAGCTGCAACAGAAACTGTGCTGTTGCCACCCACCAACTCACTATGGGAGCAACAACATTGCCAGTTTCATTTCTGAGGTGCACTTGTGGAGGCAACGGTTTCTCAAATGGCAAGCTTTCCTCCTGAGAGAATCTAACAGAAACCAAGAAACGTTTCCATACATGAGTTTTTGTGGCATGACAGAGAGGCAGTGAAATACAAGAGCGAAATACCATATAGATTACTTCCTCTAGGATCACAGCACTACAGGTAAATCTTAGCTGGGTGTAAAATGTGGATTTCAGGCGTGGAACATTCTCAATTGTGGCAAGAACATTGCGAAACCCTTTCTAGAACATTTAATATTTCTTGAAAACTATGAATTACCTCTGCAGTAACTTGATCAGGCTTTATATACACACTGGGGGTGGGGGAGAGAGAAAATATAAAATATTCTGGGGCAGAGCATTATTAAAAATTTAATTATTATAAGAGCCGAGGTGGTGCAGTGGTTAGAGTGCAGCACCGCAGGCTACTTCAGCTGACTTGCTAGCTGCAGTTCAGCAGATCGAATCTCACCAGCTCAAGGTTGACTCAGCCTTCCATCCTTCCGAGGTGGGTAAAATGAGGACCCAGATTCTTGGAGAAAATATGCTGACTCTGTAAACCGCTTAGAGAGGGCTGTAAAAACACTATGAAACAGTATATAAGTCTAAGTGCTATTGCTATTCAAATTTTACCAGTTACTGTATTAATCTTGACATTTGCTTTTAACGCAGCTCTGCTTTTTAAAAGGAAACTGGCTCAGTATGTATAAGAACAGTACATAATGTCTTTAAGCAAGGAGTTGAATACATCAGTCACCAATAAGTTCATAATCCTAAGAGTCAATAAGTATACTGAAAATTTAAAGGAAGTTCTGTTTAAGAAAGCTGTCTACAGGGCAAACTGGTCCTGAGCCAGTTGTTAGCCAACAAGCGTCTTGGTGAACCTGCATATCTTTTGTTGCTAAAGAAAGAATAGAATTAGTACAGCCTAGGAGAGAGTTTTATCAAAGAAGTGCTGCCACTGACAATACTTCTAGCCACAGTCTGTAAGTAAACAACTTGGTAGGACCACAAGCAACACACACACACATATACACACACATGCTATCATTGATATACTGGTTGGATGGTCTTGGAAAGTAATATCAATTCCTTAAACTGGGTCTTGTAGCTTCATAGTCAGTGCAGCATTTCAACAGCAGAGTTGCAAAAGTGCCACTTAGCAATGGGAGAATTGGATAGTTACATTCTGCACAGAGATTCCTAAAGAATAGCTCCAATTTCCAATAGCAGCCCATTTCATCCCCTTCTACGTTTCTTCAGAGTGACAGAAACAGTATATGGGCCCAATTGCACTTCTTGGAGAACGAAGAGGACTTTTATAGAACAGCATCATTTCTCAGAATTTTGGATTTCAAATGCACGTTTAAACTAAATTATTTGCCATGGTTTATCAAATGGGCATCTAGAATGAAATAATAATAATAATAATGCAACTTCTAGTATTAGAGAATTTCAGATTGCATATATCCAAAGGTTTTCAATATCCAAACCTCACTCTACAGCACATTAGCACATCAAAGATACATTCAGCAACTCAATCTCACCCAGATCCTTATGGGTATCTCTTCCCCATTTCACGATCCCTTGCAATTTTAGGAACAGCTAGATAAAAACTTATGAATGTTACACGGTATTTACATCAAGGAAGTGAATCATTATACTATTTAGCTTATGATATGCCATAAACCATAAGCCACTCGTGTATGAGGATCAGACACCACTGAATGGCTGATGACAACGATGACAACGGCTTAAACTCTGCCCTAATTAGACTACATAAGGTGATGCAACTTGTAGCTTCTCTGCACACACTGCAAAGCTCCAGGCAGAAATAAGAACCTATGGACCAGGATTTGTGGAACTACAACTCCCATCATCATTGGTCCTGCTAGCTGCGGATGGTGGCCCCATAATATTTACAGAATCAGAGATTCCCCACTTCCAGAAAGTCAACGGTTGGCCTTCAGCAATTACATCTTTCTCAGTAAGAAGTGGAAGCTCTCTCCTTAGGCAATGTGTATGTTCCTTATGTGCAAGCTGCTTATTATACATGTATTTCCCTTTATTTTCTGTTCAAGGTTATCTAGCTTTTCTCCCAATGCCTCTCCTGTGGTTTTCATAGAAGGACAAGTTGCTCAACAGAGACCTTGTCCAGCCTCTGAACCCTGCAGTAGAGTAAAAGCAGCTGTTGGCCAGTGAGCAATTCTGGTTATCAGCAGACAGAGAAATGTATAGATGATTTACCCTTTGGCTCCTTTAGGTAGCGTATCCCCCAGGCCAGCTGGAACGCACCAATACACAGCTGTGCCTCCCACTCCAAGCAACTGGGTAGCAGGCCGTCTGCTTTGGAGCTGCAGGAAAAATTGAATGTGTACAGCAACAACACAGATCAACCATCCGAGCATCTGTGGTTTCCACCTTTCTTCTGCAGATAAATGAGCTCACTGCCCTGAAATCTGGACACGTTGCTAATGATAAAAAGTGTATCATGCTGCAATAAAATAAAATATAAAAGGCCTTGTACATGTTCTTTTCAAGGAGCTAAACTTGTGAGCGTTCCAATTTACTCCTTTTTCACCATCAGGGAGAGCTTTCATTATCACGCTTCCCTTGCTCTCTGATTTTGTGCACATCCTTCAACACAAGCTGCTGTTTCTGCTGCCAGCAAAAAAATGCTTACCTGTCTTCTTAAGTTAGAAAGCAGCAAACTCATACAGCCTTGAAATCTTTGAGATAAATCGAAATGGATCCAGAGTTCTGAATGTACGTGACATTTCAGATGCCCATATTTTGCAGAGATCTAAGATTTGCTTTGTGCTTTCAAACCACTGTCTCTGAACTGGTATCCTTAGGATATAATGAAAATCCTGGCTGCTTTAGGGGCAATGTGTTTAGCAGACATCTGACTGGAATAGATTGTTTTCAACTTAACCAACAAACCAGGGCAAGTGATGATGTGCTCGGTGTCATGTTTTTCAAACATTCATCTACTCTGTCTACAATATGTCCTTGCCTTGGCATGGCTTTTTTAAAATATATACAGGGGAGCCTTGGGAATGCTCAGTCCTGCCTTTTTTCGTGTGCCTTTCTTCTTAATGCCTTGCTTACTGAGTTTCCTTTTAAGGAAATGAAGTAGGACGTTTTAGCACATCTGTCCCTAAATCAA
Source organism: Sibynophis collaris (assembly GCA_036250565.1). Classification (NCBI taxonomy): domain Eukaryota; kingdom Metazoa; phylum Chordata; class Lepidosauria; order Squamata; family Sibynophiidae; genus Sibynophis; species Sibynophis collaris. The sequence continues at coordinate 91,950 of JANHFK010008726.1, read as the reverse complement.
GCAAAATCGTGCAAAAATGCACATGTGTCATATTCAGATGTGTCCCTGTGTCTTACAGGCAATACTTTTCTGCTCCAGGCTCTGAATCCCAACTCAGAACTGAAGTTGTTGACTCAGTGTGTACAGTAACTTTCAGCTCCATTAATCAAAAAGTGTTCTATGTAAATAGTAGCTCCACCTAAACAATAGGGGAAATTTGAGTAATTTTTACAAAGGTTGGATTCTATTGTGGTTTCTGTGACTCGGTATATTATGCAAACCCAGATAAGGCAATTATGTTATGTTTGGGTTGTGAGAATACAATCAACCAGGTAAATTCAATCAGCCAAGATTAAAATTTACCCACATTAGCATGTAGCACAAATGTGATGGCCAGCTTGGTTCATCTTTCATTCTATCCAGGGAAACCTTCTCAAATTTCACTAAGCCCTTCAAAGATTATGATGATGGTATTATCCATTTAGTTATGTCCAACTCTTGATTATTCTGTGGGCCAAGTTGCTCCACACCTTCTGATCTTGCATTATTTATTTGAGGCATTTTTTATGCTCTGGTTGATATCAACTTTGATGGTCTAGCCATAGTGTTCTTTGACAGCCTGTTTTCCTTTTACTGCTAACTTCCAAACATAAATGCTTTCTCCAGTGAATTCCCCCTCATGACGTGGCGAAAATAAACAAGACACGGTTTTGTGATTTATTTTTCCTTTGAGTGATATGCCTGGTGTTATGCACTCCAGTATTAGCTTGTCGACCATCTTTGCTGTCCAAGGAATATGCATGAGCCTTCTCCAGCATCACAACTCAGATGAGTCCATTTTCTTCCTGTCTTGCTTTTTCAAAGTCCACCCTTTAGAGAATATCAACATTTTAGTGACTGAAACCATGCCTTAGAATTGTAGAATTGTAAGCTGGCCAGAGTCATTTGGTTGAGTTGTGCAGCTATAGACATTGAATAAACAGAGAAATAAATAAATAATGATTCCATTCTCAATATTTCCTTACTTAAACTTTGTGGCAAGGCTATAATGGAAACAATAGTCTCCCCAGGACACATTAAATCAACAGCCACAAGCCAGAATGTCCTAATTCCTTTGTTTGAAAGTCAGTAACTTGTTGGAAAGCTTGTTCTTTGATTGAAATACTCCCGCAGTTTAGATTTTTCTCTTTACTTCTTCTTACTCCAAACATAAATCTAAGAGCCTTTAACTTCAACTCACTTTTTTCCCCTTTCATATTCTAAACAGCATCCCTTTGGAATAATTATCGCCCTTCTTTTTGGCATCTTTTAAAATATATATAAACAGCAAATCTGCTATTACTTTAAAAATCATCTTTCTGTTGGTTTTATGTAAGCAGTCTCTTCATCTCTGAATACTACTGCGGGCTACTCTCTGAGGTTAAATGAAGTATCATTCTTCTTTCTGTCACAAAAACTGGATTTGTCTTTGATAGCTATGGCAAAAAAATCTGCTAGAGAGAACTTGGGGGGTAGAGGATGAATGAAGTTGACAATTTGGGCTGTGTAATCAAAGCCCCATTTCCCTTTTATGTATATTAGTGCCCATAAGCAGCTGTTTTGTTGCTGTGTTAGCTTTTTTTTTACCCCCTGCAGATAATCCTAGAACAAGAGTAAGAAAAAGACGAAAACTGCAATTTCATGTGAGAGGAGAAATTATAAGGGAAATGTATTCCATTTACTATATAATCAAACAGAAGAGCCAAGGTGGCGCAGTGGTTAGAGTGCAGTACTGCTAGCTCCAGTTCAGCAGTTCAAATCTCACCAGGCTCAGGGCTGACTCAGCCTTCCATCCTTCCAAGGTGGGTAAAATGAGCACCCAGGTTGTTGGGGGCAATATGCTGACTCTGTAAACAGCTTAGAGAAGGCTGTAAAGCACTATGAAGCGGTATATAATTCTAAGTGCTGTTGCTATTTATTCCTACCCTGCCTAGCAAAGCTTGATGGTTCCTTCTATGGATTGTATGGGTATCACTTGTCGGACTACTTTCTCTATATTTAGTTTGCTCATAATGTTTTTTAATCACTTCAAACCTATTAAGTGATTGGTTCTTTCAGCTAAACCTTTGAAGTGGTCATCAGAAAATTGGCTACTTTGTCTAGATCTGTGCCATTCTAATTAATGTTTCAGTTGTTTTATCTGGGAATTCTATGTGTTAACAATATAAAAAATACAAATAACAGAGAAATATTGTTTGACCACACAGAGAGATATGCAGTTGTTTAGTTTTCTTTTTCCAGTCTACTAAAGTGGCAAATTACTCAGCCATTCATTTGCACAGAGAGGATGATGTTTAGTAGCCATTCTGAATTCCGCCTTTCAATCTGGAAATATATATATGAGGCTTCCACATCCAGCCCTTGAGCATCTTTATCCTTATTTCCTAGAAACTGTCACAAATCTCCAAATGTCATTTCAATTGCCATCCATCAATAACCCAGCAAAGATTCTACTAAAATCAGGGCAAACATATTTTTTTTCCTTTTGGAATGAAAAAATATATACCGTAGCTAAAGTAATAAATAGAGATCAGTTGCTTTTCTATAACCACAATCTTTGGGCCTTGTGAATGGTTCTCCCTCCCTCTGCTTATCCACTAACTGGACTCTTGAAATCTTGATTTTATCACAATTAGATATTAAAAGCAAGCAAAACAACCAGTGGTGGAATTCAAAATGTTTTACTACCGGTTCTGTGGGCGTGGCTTGGTGGGCGAGGCTTGGCCATGGCAGGGAAAGGATACTGTAAAATCTCCATTCCCTCCTCACTCCAGGGGAAGGTTACTGCAAAATCCCCATTCCCTCCTGATCAGCTGGGACTCGGGAAGCAGAGAATAGATGGGGGCGAGGCCAATCAGAGCTGGTATTTACCAGTTCTCCGAACTACTCAAAATTTCCGTTACAGGTTCTACAGAACTAGTTAGAACCTGCTGAATACCACCTCTGAAAACAACAATAGGTTGTTTTCCATTATGAAAATAAATCAGAAATACATGATTGTACTGTGCCTTTATTAGAACAAACCAAAAGAATGGCCAAGTTTCAGTATTCTTCTTCAGAGCTTTATCAAGGAGATAGCAAAAGGTGGGCAGGAGGAGCAAAGACATTTTATGGTAGGCCAGATGCTTTAGTCATGAGATTTCATGTTTAGTGTTTAGACACTGTAGACAATGCAGTTCTGTCCAATTATAGTTACAAAAACAGTGATAGCTGTGTTGGTCTAAAAAAAATCCAAAACATCAGTAGGACAATAGGTTTGAAGAGCCAACTAAAATGGGACAAAAGTCCTGGGATATCTGCAACCTCAGGAGACTGGATGGAGCTCTGTGGCCTCAGAGAACTGACTGCCCAGAGAAGCTCATTGAGACCCAGGAAGCTAAGTAACCATCCACAATAAGAACTTGTGTGTGAAGGGGACAATTCTTCAGCACCTTCCCTTCAATTCAGCAGTACAAAACTTGTGTTTTTATCATATTCTTTGGAAAAACTTTCTAATCTATGCAGGTTAGATCAACCCTTGCCAGCTTGTTCACAATATTCCAGCCAATGTTTGTGTGGAAGCAATTCAGAAAAGCATTGGCTGCCGATGGTGCCCATGTTTTGCTATTTGAAAGCAAAAGAGGCCATGTGAAGAGATACATCAATGCGACAGAATGCTTATCTCGCATAATTGACAATGCAGTGCTTTGATATTCTATACCAGAAATTGTTGCTTGCGGAAATGCCAAACCAGCTGAGCTTCTCCCATATCCCCCTTTTGTTCTGCTCCGGTGTTCATGGGCATCTTCTATTAGTAAGGAAACATTTTGGTACTGGTAGGTCTCTCATTAGGAAGCCACCTCTTAAAACACATTCTTGTTCCTTTAAAATCAAAGCAAACTAGTACAATGGCCTTACACTCCCTACCAAAGGAAGTACAGAGTAGCACCCCCATTTCTTCCCTTCCTTTCTTCATTTTCCAGGAAGGCAGCTGTGTTACTATATTAAGGTATTTCACCACAGCTTTGTTACTAGGCAATCCTAAATCAAACTCTAAAGTCAGAGCAGAACACCAGCCCTTCCCTTAAGCCTTTCCTCAGCTTTGGTCTGAAATTTAGCCCTGGCAAACAGCCTTCCTCAAAAATTCCTCCAACTCCCAATATAATTCTGCCAGATCAGTAGGCTAACAGCTGGCCGTACCTCCCTTGCAGTCCTTCAAAACAAGACAGCACAATATTTCTAGAAAATTGCTTTCATTCCAAGCCAACCTTTGGAGCCTGAAAGTTTTCCATCAGTTTAAGCATTTCTCTTCTCAAAAGCCTAATATTTGGCTTACGGTCACATAACAAACTCAACCTCAAACTCAACCCAGTAGCTGGGTTCTCATTACGTATGATGTTTAAATGAAACATATTCAAAATCCAGATGCTAACCGTTCTCACAACAGGCTGAACCATAAACCCATTTCAGCCTTTACATGGCTTACAACTCTCTTCAACACTACTTATTTTTGCAAAAATTACATCTAGAAATGATACAGAAAAAAGTCCCTTCTCACCACATGGGTGGTTAGTGTCTTCCTCACTGTCAGGTCCTCTACAAGAGGCCCGAGACTTTGAGGGTTTTGCACTGTGTCTTAGCTGTTCCTAGCACTGCACTCTTCTGGACAGAGAGATCAGATATCGTTCCTGGGATCTGTTGGAGCCATTTTCCCAGCTTGAGAGGCACAACCCCAAGTGCTCCTATCATCACAGGGATCACTTTGATCTTTCTTTATCCTCTCCTTTTCTTCCTTCAGATCCTGGTATTGCTCGAGCTTCTCATACTTTTTCTTCTTGATGTTGCTGTCACTCAACATCATTATATCTATCACCTCTGGTGTCTTCTTGTCCTTGTCTACTACTACAGTGTCTGGTTGATTGGTCAGTACTTGTACATGTTCTTGGAACAAGGACGGGAAATGAATACCAGTATGTGTGTGTGTGTGTGTGTGTGTGTATACACATACACACACATATATACACACATATATACATACTTGTTTTCTGAGGTTTTCACGGGTGTTTGTATGTAGGTCTTTGGTTGTTCGGGTTTTCTCCTGCGTGAAATTAGAAGTGTCTTGGCAACGTTTCGACGAAGTCTCATTCGTCATCTTCAGGCTGGTGTTCTCAGCTTTGTGCTTCTAGGAGCAATGTGTGATTT
>JANHFK010008726.1:72814-83556 GCA_036250565.1 Sibynophis collaris | reverse complement strand
GAGGGATTTGGTGGCAGGATGCGATCCCGCAGATATACAGGTCCTAAGCCATGGAGCGCTTTGAAGATGGTAACCAGCACCTTGAAACGCACTCGGAAGGCCTTGAAGATATTTGGAAGTTACAGCTGGTACAGAATGCTGTAGCACAGAGAGTTCTGGAGGCCCTTAAGGTGGTGCATGTTACATTGCTGTTATGCAAGCTGCATTGGTTGCCAGTTTCTCCTGGTCAACTTCAAGGTGTTAGTTATCACCTGTAAAGCCCTTCATGGCATGGGACCAGGCAGCAGTGAAATCTACTTATCTTTGCTACCAGTTCGGGCGTGTTCCCGTGCGGGAGCGCATCTTCTGCGCATGTGCACATGGTTAAAAAACAGGACATAATGACGTCCCAGCGGGTGGGCCGAGCCTCCCACCGCCGGTGCTACTGGTTCAGAGGACCGGATAGAACTGGGGGGATTTCACCGCTGGGACCAGGCTATCTGAAGAACTTTCTTGTATCAATGGGATTGGTCCGCCCCACTCACTTTGACAGAAGGGCTTGCTAAAGACCCCATTGGCCAAGAAAATTCAGCTAATAGGGTCTAGGAGAGACCCCATTCTGTGGCCCTCGCCCTCTGGAACACCTTGCATCTGGAGGCGAGATCTGCCTTCACCTTTCTGGCCTTAAAACGTGGCTCTGCTGGTTGGCTAACCCAATGGGTGTGTGTTGGAGATGGCTGATTGAGAGAGACACAAAAGCACAGGCCCGTACCATTCGTGCTCTTGGGTTTTTCGCCACTTAGTCAATTTTGTTAATTCTTTTAACAAAATTGTTAATTCTGTTAATGCTTTTTATGTTATTATAAGCTGCCCAAAGTCACTTTGGGTAGCGAGACAGGCAGCATAAACAAGCAAAAAAATAAATAATGAAATGTCCTATAAGTGCATGTTACAAAACGGCAACATGGACCCAAAGCAACAGAGCTCATTAAACATTTTTAGCTGTCTTCCTCAACCTGCAAGAATCACCATTCTTAGTCAGGATTTGGGAAATAATTCTAGAATTTGCAGTTTATTACATCTGAAGGAGACCAGGGTCTCAGGCTATCCCCCTACTCTGAATTGCTGGGATGATAAAAGATAATTGAGGGACAACATTCAATACCACAATAGAGGAATAATTAATATAAAAAAGCCATCCAGAAATCCAAGGTCTTCCTTTGGCTGCAATCAAATGGCACAGCGTTTTGCATTTATTTCACCATCTCTCCTTATAAACAGGAGAGCCTGACCTGTCAATGAGCCTGCGGAAAGCCAATTTATTTGTACCGTATTTATGAAAACCCAGCCTTGTTTCTGTCGGGAGTCCAGATTCTGCCAATTTAGTCTCTGCTAAAATCCCAGGCAGATTCTGTTCCAAGAGAAAATGGCATTCCCGCTTTAGATCGGCATGTGGGTTTCATGAAGGCGTTCTGACATCTCCCAAATGCATTTTATAAGTCAGTTACCATAGCAACCAGCAGTCGTTGCATTGTTTAAAAAAAATAAATTGAAAGTTCAGTTTTCTGTAGCAAAAAGCTGTCTTTCTTATACACACAACTGGCAGGCTCTGATTTTGTAATTCAATATAGGTGCTTGTGCCATGAACCTAGCATAAAAAAGTGCAAGAAATGCCATTGTCCATTTCTAGATAATTTAAGTGTGCTGGCTTCTAGGTAATTAAAAAAAAGTCTTGATTAAGACATCAAATAATTTCTCACCAACACAATATTTAAAACACATGGACGCTCAGAATTAGTTGACTTCTACAATTGTTTGGAATTTTGTTGTTAGTTGCGAAGTCGTGTCCGACCCATCGCGACCCCATGGACAATGTTCCTCCAGGTCTTCCTGTCCTCTACCATCCTCCGGAGTCCATTTAATCTCACTTAATGACTGCTTCAGTGACTCCATCCAGCCACCTCATTCTCTGTCATCCCCTTCTTCTTTTGCCCTCCATCTTTCCCAGCATTAGGCTCTTCTCCAGTGAGTTCTTCCTTCCTTTCCATCCTTTCACAATTAAGAGCTGATAAAATCAGTTCTCACCTTTTGATTCTATTTCTTAATTTTTCTACCAATATTTCGGCGTTTTAGAACAATTATACAGCTATCTTACAATTTGGTTTTAAAAATTATAAAAAAATTGAAAATAGCACAACACATTCAAATACATACTCAAATAAGAATTAAACTAATTAACCCAAAACAAAATGTTGATAGTAGGAATTATTTAAAATAAAAAATAGTAAGGAAACTGGGCACATACAATATTGCATATGGCCAAGTGTAGCAAAATGGTGATCTTAATTGTTCTTGTCAACTTCATTGCTCTATTTAGCAGATATATGAGCAAGATCTCTATTGTGGCCCTTAGGCCTAGGGCCCTAGGCCTTTTAGTATACATATAAGCAGTCTTTCAAATAATTGTGTTTCAAGTTATGCCTTTCAAGGCCATGCTCCCAATTACAAAAAGATGAAAATAAAAACTCCCTTATTTACAGGTACTGTCCACTTTATTCCTAAATGGAAAGCTTTTCCTAAAGGCAAAAGTAATAAGCCATGTATCGTGCTGTCCATCAGCTACCGGTGCTGATTTACCCAAGCAATAACCAAGAAGTATGGCTCAGGCACAGTTTTGCCCTATAGTTGGCTTCCATTTTGCAACTCACACTGGAGTTCCTGTCAACACTAACCAAAAAATAATCATGCAAGATGGATGTCTTTTAGATAATATAATTCCCAGCAGATTTTTCATGTGATAAATTCCTTCTCAGTAAAGGTGTGATGATCAACCTTCTTTTTTCCTCATAGATCAGGCCATGGCATTTTGGCTGAGCCAAATGAAACCCAGACATTTTAAAATCTTACGCACTTGCCTTGCGCCTCTTGAGATTTGCTGTTTTTCTAATAGTCATCTAATTAAAAGTTACTTTATTAGTTACCTTGTAATAAAGAAACATCTTGCATTGTTACACAAGAGAATGAACAGGAGAGATATACTGTTACATTATTTCTGTTTCAATCTAGCAATTATCCCTCAGGATTTATGAATAATAAAAAGCAGCATTAGAGACATTTTTAGTTTGACAAATTTTAACTCTCATGCACAGGCTAAGCTACACATTTGCAGGATGTTAAACTATGGGATGGTTTCTTTTGTTCTAATTTTGCGTGTTCTGTGAAAGGCATCCCTGTGATTTGTAAATCATGATTTATCATTTAACAAGTTATATGAGCCCCTCACAATATGGTTTAATTAGTAAACCATTATTAAAGAAACTACAACCTAACAAAATGTGTTAACCCATACAGGCCTATAACTTCAGCACTACAATTCCACAGAAGATTCCCTTTCCCCCTGGCACATGACATCTACCGTGGGTCATACTACTACGGCCAAAAGAGGCCAACTACGTCTCTAGCAGATCTAAAAATGACACGAAATCGGTCACACAAAAAAGTTATTAAATGAAGCCAGGGCTTAAAATGACCTACAAAGTCCCTTCCAATTCTGTTATTATTTCTGTTCAAATGCTGAGCTCCACTACACGAATTTTTAAAGAAGTGCTAACGGTCCCTTTGACGATGGACCTCAAAAGGCTGTTTGTTGCAAGCTTGAATAAGGATCACGACCATAAAATATACAGCACCGGAATCAACATATATTCTAGGCGTCCAGAAGTTAAATTTCTCCAGGAGAAAGGAACTCCAGGAGCCCAAGGAATTATTCCTGCCCTTTTCTTTGGCAGACCGGGTTGGAGAGATGCTGCTAATGCTGCTGTTGCTGCTGCAGCAGCAAGAATACCTGCACTATGGCCAAACTGAGCATATGCGCGCCCATAGAGCATGGCTTGGCCCCCGCAAACATACGCGAGGTTGACGCTGCAGGCGACCACCCGCTCGGGGGAATTCGCGAAAGCAACCCAGGGCGCAGATCTCCCCCCCCCCCATCCAGCCCTCTCCTTTCTAGGTCGAGCTCCCTGCGAAGAGGCGAATAAACCGGCCCTTCTCTCCCCGCTCGGATCTCTCGGGGACCCTCCCGCGCCGATCCCGGGCACTTACTTTTCCACCGGGCCCTCTTCTCCGCGGGAGGGCGGAGGGAAACGGCTGACCGAGCCAACCAAACCAACCTATCCTGCCTACCTTCCTCCGCCTCCGCCCGCGCGCGCGCCTCAACCCCGCTGCTCTTCTCCGTTCCCACAGGCGCTCCGCTCGCAGCCGCCGACAATCTAACCAACCCAGTTCAGCTCTCGATGCGGAGGGCCTGCCTCTTTTCAACCTGTCCAATCCCGACAGCGATTGCAAATAAGGGCGGGGGGGGGGATGGCCAAAGGGGAGGGTAAGTGAGCAAACCAACCCGAGGGACATCTCAGCCTTCTGGAACTTGGCCAAGAGTTTCACCAATAAGAAAAAAGAGAAGCCGCCGCAAAAGTCCCGCCCTCCCAGCTTTGACCACATGATAGGTAAGCCAATCAGAAGCCAGGGAAGGAGAAACTCGTTCAATTTTTTTCCCCTTTCAGCCGCACAAGGTCCCACGGGCAGGAATTGGCGCATGCGTACGTGAATCTACCCAATAGCCTCCTTTATTCTTGCGCGCATCACGATTTTTTAGTCGAGCGCGTCAACAATTGTTCGTGCGCTACGCGGTCCTTTTTTTTTTGTCGCCCGGGCGTACGCAATCTCCGTGCGTTGCTATGGTGATGAGGAAGCTTGCGCCTGCGGCCTTCTGAGTTTCATCTCTTGTCGGAGCGGCTTGTTTTTTTTTAGTCCTCTCCTGAAATTAGTTCTCATTTTCCTGCTTGGAAATATACATCTTTCTTCTGTCAAAATAAACACCGCAGTGTTGAACCGGCTTTATCCCTGTAGCCATATATGACTAATTCCCTGCAACTAACAAAGCTATTCAGAGAGTCCAGAGAGATGGGTGATACAGTCCAGAAGCCGGGGGTCTTTGATGTGTGTCGCATCCTGATTTTGTGTCCTCAATAATACACTTAAGTAATCCCTTCGTTTAAATGTCGATTGAAATCTTACCTCTCCCCCCCTCCCATTGTATTATAATTAAGAAGTTGCAGAAGGTATTTGGTTTCACTATTGAACTGAAATCTTGTCATTTCCAGGTATGATTAAGAAGCCAGCTGACATCCTGGAGAACACGTTTCAGGGGCTTCTGTTTATGCACATGCTGGATTAAGTTGTGATAAGAGTTGAACCAGCCGTTTTAGAGAAATGGAGTTCAACATGGCGGTTATTTGCATGCAGCAAATGCAAGCATTATTATGCTTTTTTTATTTAAGAAACCATTTGTCCAGAAAGCATTAGAGTTGAAGGGTTATGGTACAACTAAGGGAATATTCTAAATTAGTATCAGAAGGCCACAGTCTAATGGTTTACCTTATTACCTTATTCATAGAATTACAGAGCTGGAAAATTATGACCTTTTGGTTATTTTGCAGTAACTCAAGTTATTCCTGGCAGACGGTGATCTAGCCTTCACTTGAAGACATAGACTGAAGATGAGATTACCATCCCTGGTTCTATTATTGATTTTATATAACCATTTTCTAGCATTCGGTTAGAATAGAATCTGTTTTGCATTTACAGCAAAAACCTAGGCACTGGCCAGTCCACATGGTTTCTGTCCAGGTGGTTTTCTTGGTAAAGATACAGCACTATTCATATCCCTTTTGAAGTGTAGTAACCATAATTGCACACAATATTCCAGATGCAGATGCACAATTAATATTTGTAAGGACATCATGAAATTGGCATCTCTATTTTTTCTACTTTCAATACTACTTATTAGTCCTAACATGCTGTCCACTTTTTTCCCCCAGTAAATTCCGTTGGAGATATTTTTTCCTTTTGTCCAGGAGCAATTTAGTGTCATCAGCAAACCTGATTTTTTTTTAACATTGATGTTGGAGAAGACTCCGAAAATTACCAGGGGCAGCCAAAGAATAATGCAAATGGATCATTGAACAAATCAACCCACAATTCTAATTCAAGGCACAAATGACCAGGCAAATAATGGATACATTTTGTGAAGATCTAGCTTTCTGGAGAAGATTCAGATGCTGAGAAAGATGAAAGGAAAGTTTAAGAGACATACCAGCAGTCAGATGGATGAATCAATTGCAACAGCTGTGGGTACACCAATGGAATACCTGAAGGATCAGGTTAGGGACAGAATTGGCAAAGCAACACATCAGGGCACAGCAACACAAGGAAACAATCAATGACTTAATAGCCAGCCATCTACACCCTAATTAACAACTAAAAGCTACACATAACCAGATACCATATAGAAAAAATATAGAACAACCGGACTTGACTTCCGGTTCTTGCAGGCGGCGGTCGCACGGGACACTCTCTCCGTCCCGGCGATCATTTTCCGACCCTCCGGGGGGCTCCATAGGGAGCACAGGCGGCCCGGTTTAGGGGTCACCTGCCGAAAGGGCGGCTGCGGGTGCCCCCAGGTTGACGGCAGTCACCTGGGAGGCACCGGCTCAACACCCTAGGCATCGGAGGGTCTGGCAGGGCAAGCCGACGGGCATGGCCCCACTCGCCAACGCAGGAAACGGGAGCTGGAAATTCGAGAGAGAAACTGTAGGAGTGAAGTGAGCACTCTTTGAGGGACCACAGGAGCGGATTGCCCAGGAGAAATGAGGCAAGCTTCGGGCTGGAAAGAGAAAATGGGGGGGGGGATTTGACCCCCCCTGGAAAAAGATTTTGCTTGTCAGAAGCTCGCAAAATATGATCACGTGACCCTGGGGTACTGCAACTGTCGTAAATATGAACCAGTTATCAAACATCAATATATAAATCATGTGACCATGGGGATTGCTGCAACAGTCATAAATGTGAAAAATGATCATAAGTCACTTTTTTCAGTGCCGTTGTTACTTCCAATGGCCACTAAATGAACTGTTGTAAGTTGAGGACTGCCTGTAGTTTCCTTTGGCCTTTATAGTGGTGTTTTCAGAGCCAAGCATGTTTCTGGATTCAGTTGAAAGCCTTATTTATATCTTCTTCTTTTTTACCTTGAATGTAAAAACCTATCAATAAAGATAGTCTGAAAGAAATCCCACTCCAAAAGATTAGTGTACCTAATGTTCTAAATGGCAGTTTCTCACACAAAATCAATAGAGGCAAAAACAAATTCCAAGCAGAGAAATGCATTAGGCACACAGAGGGGACCTCGAGTAAGGTTCTTAAGGTTGTTGACTGTCTTGCTTTCAGCCTGCTCAGGTCTTTATAGAGACAGAGCCATGTTTCAAGCAATAGAAGGCTCAGCACCTTTGCTCTAAACAGTTTGGTAGCAGATAGAACATAATTATTACTGTTACATTGGCAAAATTCAGTACCTCGTTTGAAGTCCCCTGGGTACTGATTGAGAAAAGGACATAACCTTTGTATCTGCATACCGTGGTTGATGGAACATAGATTTCGACTATTGGCTGCTCTACCTGCATACCACTGATGTTCTACTTAGGTAATTTGCATGACAGTCAATAAAAGGTCCACTTTTGTTTTGGAATAGTTGGCACATGGCTACAACAGAACATTGCAAAGACACCACTAAAGGCTGTTCTAGGTTAATTACTGCATTATCAGAATATAGTCAGATGAAAACAGGGTTGTCATTCCTAGCTCTGTGGGATGAAACTCACTCAAGGTTTTTTATGATGGAGTCAGTATAAGATATAAATAGGACAATAATTCTCCCTTGCTTGACACCCTTAAGGATGGGAATTGAAGCAAAAAGCTCTTGAAGTGTGAAGGAAATCGATGCTCCTCATGCAGCATCATATTTAACCTTCTGTAAATTATGTAAATGTTAATATCCTCCATAAGAAGTGGTCAGAAGCCTTCACAGCATCACCCCAGAGATTGACTCAAAAGCTACTTTTGAATCAATAATGGCAGCATAAAGTGTTCCCCCTGAGCAGCTGGAATATTTTTCCACCAAATGCTGCCATGTGATCAAATGTTGACTCTCCAACTGAGAAGCCAGCTTGTTTCTCAGTCAGCACCCTTCTCTGATGTTGACTAATCAATATTACATAAGAAGAAAGGTATTATAGAGCTGCTAGCCATGCTCGGTGGACTGAGTCAGCAGTAACTGGTAAGGTTAAACTTGTCACCTTTCTTAAAACTGGAAGTATTATTGATTTGACTGATTTTTAGGCATCTGCAAAAGTGTGGGTAAATAAGGGGGTCAAGGGAGGAAACCCAACTCTCTGTTCTGAATTTCAAGACGTCTTCTAGCATCAGATCCCCACCAAAACCTTTACTATTTTTAATTGTGCTATGGGCTTGGAGACCTTTGAGATAGTAACAAGAGTCCAACCAGGAAAGAGGAGAAGCTGTCAAGAAGAAGCTAAGTGGTGGGTCCTACCATAGCCTTGTCCAACCAGGTGTTCTCAAGACATGATGAAACTACATCTCTTAGAGTTCCAGGCAGTGGTGGGTTCCACTTACCTTTGCTACTGGTTTGCAGAGCATTCGCGATGATGTCCTGGCAGGTGGGCAGAACCTCCCACTGCCGCTACTACCGGTTCCCACAATTCGGAGCGAACCGGTAGAAACCCACCACTGGTTCCAATGTAAGTAGTTGAATACCAGACTTTCACTTTGCTGTCTGGCAATACTAAAATTATTTTGTATGTGCTTAATGTATGTGAAATTGTCTGGTGCACAAAGACTTTAGTATTGAGGGAATATATATGAGGTTATTGGGTTGTATGTATCTGATTGTGGCAAAGTATTGATATTTTAAAGTGGCTCCATTGAAGTGATTGTTGGTAGGATGGCAATTATTTCTCAGCCACACCCAGAGAATGTATAAGACCCACAAAAGAAGGGCATATGGCAGGAAACCAAGATAAACCTATTGAAAGTTCTTAGCTTTCTGAATGATAATTCTGAAGCAGAGTTCACACAACATGCTAAACAAGAACATTGTAGCCTGGGTGTACTGTGCAAACCCTCCCAATGTGGTTAATTTAGAGAAACCAGAGAATCTTGTAAATCATATTTAAATTAATATGTGTTAGTATAGCCTTCTCTAATTTTGACAATCTACACATAGGTGGGTATCTCAACAATGCCCACACTGACCGGGAAATTCATGGATTCTAATTTAACATATATGGAAAGTGTTCAGTTTGGAGAAAGTTAGGTTAGTATCATAAGCATCCATTTCTAACACAATGATGCTAAAATGATGAAATGGGCACCGTGGTGTCATGATGCAATGTTGTTTTTGTACTTGCATTATATTGTTACACACAAGCATGAATGAGGTAGAGTTTGCATCACGCTTGTTTCATCATTGCCCCCTTCCCACTTCTCTGTTATTGTCCATGGTTGGTATATATATATAAACACAGTTTTACAGTTTTATGGAACTTCTAGAGTAGTTTTATAAGAGGTGTAGAGCAACATTCATCAATTTGATGCCTTTCAGAAGAGTTCACTACAATTCTCATTATCCCATATCAGGCATTATGAGAAATAGAACCCTATACATCTAGAAGTACCAGATTGGAAGATGTTGCCATAATACAGTCCCATCTCTCCTAAGAAAGTGAAAGAATCTTTCCACTGGATATATCACTACCTCTCAATCTCAGTAACTTTAAAATGTGTGGCCTTCAACTCTCAGAATTCCCCAGACAGCCATGGTTAAAAATTGGGAATTCTTTGAGTTGAAGTTCATAGAGCCTTAAGATGCTAATGTTGAAATATACTAGGATAGATGATATTAAGCAAAGGCAGGAACATTTTTTCCTAATTAACTATAAGATAAATGACAAGAATAACACAGTTCTTATAGCCGCCCTATATTATCTGGTGACCCTTTGTAATGACCAAAGACATTGTAAATTGTCTACTCACAAAATTTCAGTCTGATGATTTGAAAAAATTATTATCCAGCCTCTTTCCTGTTTCCTGTTGTTCAAAGCAACAGGATAAGAATTAATAATTTGTATATAAATAACTAGAAATAAATATCATTTCTCAAGGTCAAGATTATTTTAGAATATTTATTCACAAACAAATCTGCTCAATATTACTTTGTCATTGAAAAAGTTGATTTTCATTTCACAGTTCCCTTTTGCTACAGTGTACTATTCCACCATTAAACAAAAGTAAGTATACAGAATAATACATTGCAAATGCTTGTTGATATGTAAAATTCACTTTTATTAGTTACAGTACTTAAACACAAAACAGCTCCTATGTAAAATTGTCCAGATGGCCTGAAACTGTGAGCAACACTAATGCTTCTGTTTTTCCTTTTGATGGTTCTTTTTCAATAGTAATTTTATTAAAAATTACAACTACAATGATAAAAAAGCTAATAGAAAAGAAAAGAAGAAAAAGTAAAAAGAAAAAGAAAAATGCAAACAATAGAAAAGAAAGAAAAAAATAAGAATATAGAAAAAAAAATGACTTCCTCTTTCTTTGCAAGTATAAACAATTTTGATGACTTATCATTGTCTTAAAATACACAAATGATCTCTTCTTTCCAGATCCCATCTCTTATCTATAAACAATTTTTTAAAAAAAACTTGCCCCAAAGATGTTTTTTCAAGAGGCAACTGGACTTCTGGTTTTTCTTTGAAGACGTTTCGCTTCTCATCCAAGAAGCTTCTTCAGGTCTTGAATGAGAAATGAAATGTCTTCAAAGAAAAAACAGAAAATCCAGTTGCCTC
>JANHFK010008726.1:27157-37991 GCA_036250565.1 Sibynophis collaris | reverse complement strand
ATAGTGATAATTTTGGCATTTCTCGTTTTTTTCTACATGTTTCACTTTTCTTCTTTATATTGTAACTGCTATTCTAATAGCAAATTCTTCAATAAAATTTCTTGCATTACATTCTTGATTAAATTATCTTTCCATTGATATATAATTTTATGGTACCACTCCAAGAAAAAGTGTGTTATTAGCTAGTTTTAGAAAATACACTTTTCCCAAAAGGTTTCCACAATTTTGCCCACTACTGTACAATGAGCCTATATTCGTAAAAGCAGAATCGTGGGCAATATCCTCTATGCATCAGTCCAGGCCTCGGTTGCAGAATCCCTCCCCAGTGTGTTATTTAATGTATCCCTATTACTCTAAACTAGTTACACAGATATATGAATTTAGCTAGTACATATGTCACAATAACACTCAGGGTGAAGAAAATCTGCTGGAATTCTGGCTTCTGCCAAACTTTTAAAAAGATATAAGTTCTCTCTACTATATATAACATCTCATCACCTTCTAGAAGTATGGATGAAATCCAGGACCATACACTTCACTACAACAAGAACTGACACTGTAAATTCATGATACAGTAGTTTAAAGCTAAGTAGAATTATGTGACAAGTCTAAGAATAGTAGACCATATAAGGGAATGATAGTTGCCTGCTTTTAATGCTGGAACTAAATGAAAAAGTTTCAGTTTATTCTTCACCTAAACTATCTGCCACGGCAATAAGTTGACATACCAATCCTTCAGCTTCTGAGCTGCTAAAAATAGCGACAATGATAACTCTTACAAAAGTGTGCTACTATAATCACCAACCTCTTTAGGACTTGATAAATTTTCAGAAGGATTTATTACACGAATGTTCATACTATGCCTGAATCAAATTCAGAAGTTTTACAAATTAACTCACATCTCTGTTAAAAATCAGGCCAAACAACATATAGTAGCAATAGTAGTACTTATATACTGCTTCACAGTGCTTTACAGCCCTCTCTAAGCGATTTACAGAATCAGCATATTGCCCCCAACAATCTGGGTCCTCATTTTACCCATCTCAGAAGGATGGAAGGCTGAGTCAACCTTGAGGCTGGTGAGATTTGATCTGCCAAATTGCAGTCGGCCGGCAGTCAGCAGAAGTAGCCTGCAGTACTGCACTCTAATCACTGTGCCACCTCGGCATATAAAATTGCTTATTAGGAATGCATTTGATTTGTGCATTTTATTACTCAGTTTCTGATTTATTTATTTTTTAAAAAAGATGCATGATGATAAAAAGTATGTGATTAAGTGACAAATGAGTAGTGCCTATTAATAAAATATATAATATAGATACATTTGAGTCCTTTATCTAACCATTCCATTCTTTCTCCACTTTCTGGCAGCCATATTTTTATGCCATTTAAACATGTTCAATTCTCAATGGTCTGTTGTGATTCTCTATTGACTATATATAGACAATGAATCCATTCACTAGTCACTGAGTTATTATATATTCTTATATATAAATTCTGTTAATGGTGTATTCTGTCTCTATCCTATGAGATATTGTGCTACTCGGTTTGATTAATTTTTTTATTTTTCTGTTAAGTGCATGGTTCCTTTTATTTAAGAGACTAGTACCATCATACTATTACCTTGGGGAAAGATCCTCCAAGTGTTCATATCATCCAGATTCTGATGAAGATAAAATGGTATTCTGCAATCAGATCACATTATTCAGATCTGTCAGTATGTGGCAGCTTTAAAATTAAGGACCAGCTCTTTGAAGGCCATAAATATTGATTGAAAAGAGGAGTCCCTTGCTTAACATAGTGAATATACCATAATAATTTAGTGAAGATGAATTTCATTGTTGTAATGTTATTTGGAAATGACCTTGGGAGCAGGTACCAAATGTTGCTTGGGGAAGCCGGGTGCTGCATAAGGGCTAGAGAAAGAACTAAGAAAGGAGTCTCCCTAATTTCTCAGGCTGTAAAAGAAATGGCAAGAGATTTGTAATACAATATCAGATTTGCAAGATTCTGTTAATGTAGCCCTATGGTAAAATAAAATTAGCTCATCTGATCTGGTCTATTGGGAAGGCTGATAATTATTTTGTACTTTATGTAGGGGACTACAACTAAACTGAAGGACAATCATACAAATATGCCCTATTTTCCCCCCTGGCTATAATCCATACAGCTGGAAGAAAAAATATCCCAAATTATGCAGATATTTTTGGAAGAATTAGTGATGGATTGAAGCAAATAGTGACGAAAACTGGGGAGTAGTTGGTGCAGCATTCAAGAGGGATATAAAGATAATACTTCTTAGCTTAGGTAGAAGTAAAAACCAATCAACATATAAATAGTGTTCTGCAAGAGAAAAATCAAAAGCCAGAATTTGATTTGGGGCATATGTGAAAGTGCTCATGGCACCTGTCAAGAATATATTAAAAGCAGAGGCATCTTTGTTTATGCTCTACCATTTTGATTATAGGTCCATATGTACTAGCTAGTACTGAATACATTGGACATAAATACACCAAGCTATTTGTTGGATTGAGGCCATAAGAAAGTCTTTTCAAATATATCTGTTAAATCATTAGAGTTTGGAAATTTTACTGAAAAACAGCTACAATTTTGGAAATGTATATATCAATTACAAATTATCATATTGTGGAAAATTCCATTAATGTTAAATTATACAAACTGCTTTAAGTTTTAAGCCTAAAATTGGGGAACTATAAATCTAAAGAAATATTGAAATTCTAACATTAAAAAATAAGATTTTTACTTTCCTTCTGTACAATTCATAATTATGCTGTACATAATTCTCTAAAACTTTTACCCTTCCTTCAAGTAAATCTTTATTTACAAAGAGAACTTTCATTTTAAACCTGATTTTTATATTTTCATGACCAATGACAACATTAGACACAGAATAGAATGGGCTTTATCATACAGTTTACTGTATAATAGAACAGCCAGACTGTGGATTTTATAGAAGCAAACCAAATTATAATTGGGACTAATTCAAATTTTGGACAACTAATTTTGTTTTTGTTTCTGACCACGACAATAATAAAAATAATTTTCCAGATTAAAATTTGACAGCAGGCACAGAAGGCATTTATCACAGATGGTGTCCCTTGCACAGGCTGTGTGTATTTGCTATTTGATCTGCTTCAGGCATTCTCAGGGATGATTTGCTACATCTTTGAAACTACAGCCATAAATTGAAAATATAGGAAATTTGGGCAATCACTAACAATGAACAATACTTATGGGTATTTACTGAGGGAGAGAAGATTAAAGATGAAATAAATCAATATGCTACTATGTGTTTATCCTGCATAGAAGCTAGAGAGCATTATTTTTAGGTATTACAGTAGCTAACAATGAGATGATTTCAGATACTAGTTTTTATCAAATCTAGTTTGTAAACTTTATTAGGCAACAGAATGCTCAAATTAGTATCCATCTGCTATTAGAGTTCATGGTATATTAAAAGCTGTTCCTCTGAAAACTCATTGTTTTCAAACAATCACTTATCAAACAATCCTTATACTGGCCCTAAGCATAGACAGAGATTATATGGGGAAAGGACAAATTATTATATCACTAATAATATACTCCTGGACAACTGTTCTGAAACCTCTGATAGTGGGAGAACAAATGTTTACTTTTACTTAATATCTACTTGATGGTCTACCATTTCAGAGGCTACTGCAACATTGTATTTTGCTTTCCTTATAATTGTGGGGATGTATGGTATTAAAATGATTATCTCTAATAATGGGTAGTGCCTAGATAGGCCAAGCCCACATTTCCAATACTTAGGACCAAGCTCCTAAATTCCAACTTCTTCACTCCCAGTAGTACTACTTTCAACTCATGGTAAAATCTATCCAAAAGGAGACAAGAGCAACTTGTTTTGCTGTAAAGATGAATAATTATATAATTATATATTCCCATTGTTTATTTTAAATAAAATTAGGTTACCTACCCATGGAAAGACAGATATGGTTAATTAACAAGAAAATAAGGAATCTAATTTATTATATAAGTTCATTATTGAAGACTATGTGCCCCAAACAACAATATGTTTCCCGTTGCTGTTAGCCTCTTCTTCTGGAATTACTGTTATCTATAGCCAAGTAACTCTTGAAAATGTTTTGACTGTCTGACTAAAATTCAGAAAACAAGAAAGTTATATTCTCTTTGGACTAACATATTATTAGTTACTCTGCGGTTGAGATCTTGTGCACTTAAATCTATCTGGGCAGATCTTCTGCTTTTTATAATTATAGGTCTAAATAAACGTATTTTCTTCTATTTGCATCCTGAGTATGTTTTATATCAACTAAGTCCCACAGAATCTTTACAGAAAAAGCTTTTGACTATAGAATGGCCACTTTTTCATCATTAAAAAGAAAAAAAGCACAAAGAAAAACATTGGCTTAGGTATAAGTAAATGCAGATTTAGAAGGTTTATTTATATTATATTATTAGTTGCAAATATAAACTATATGGACTCCATACAGTTTATATTTATATGTAGTTCTGTGGGGAAAGAGTACAATGCTAAGATGTTTTTAAGTTAAAAAAAGAATAGAAAATGTATTCAGCAAGAAGTTTTTCTACTAATAATAGAATTTAAATTAAACCAATGAAACTAAACCTGAGGAAATTCAGGACTGATAAACAGAATTCTGCATCATCAAATAAATTATGGTATCATTTAGATGAGCTTAAAAGGAACTATGTATTCATAAAACTAATAAATATGAATTACTACTTCTACTGATAGCTCTGTTTCCTCAATCAAAAGTACCATATTTAAATACGAGGGCTATTATATTAATGTCCCACTTATGACATTAAGCATGCATCTGTTTGACTAATGTAAGACACAGAGACGCTATGTAGAATAAATTATAGAATAAACATATATATAAAATATATAAATTAAATAAATAATTTAAATTAAATAAATAAGACATATAAATAATATAAAACAAGATACAGAATGCTGAATTCAATAGTGTTCTTATTCCTCAGCTTTTCAAATGTATTTGTTATGTGATATGAGATGGCACAATTACTGATATCTCTATTTATACTTGCCTATGAAAACACACACACAAAGACATAAATGTATATATAGACATATAGAAAACAGAACATAATTCAGTTAACTAATTTTCATTTTCATTTTAAATTTGTATCTTAACCACAGTTACATATGAAATATTATTAATGTAAAATATGATGAATTACTGAACTAATAAACTAAGATACTATGAACAATAATTTTGTTCATCCATATAGTTCTTTATTAATCTCTTTACAGAATTTACAAAGTAGGAAGTCTCACATTAATACTATTCTGCCTAAACCAAGAAACTGCTTTTCAATTTTGGAATCCAGGTAATTAAAATTAAATAATATCCTGGAGTGTTCTGAAGTCATCATCTCCCTATTTAAAAGCAATGGATAGTAATATTAATTAGACACTTCCCAATTTGATTGGTTGTATCACAAAGAGATATCTCTTATCTCATTCATATCTTGGCTTATCTCATTCATATCTATTTGTATCTCTACCTTGAGTTTCACTAACCACAGTGATTATTTGCGACAAATTCAAAGCACAAGCATTTCATGAAGAACAAAACATGCTTATTTTGCAACTTACCTTTTTAATCCTGCTGTTCAAATTTATGTTGCTGGAATAGCAAATCAGTTTCGGTATTCTCTGCTGCCCTTTGAAAATTAGTGAGTATTGCTTTGGTTTATTTCAAGAAAAATATCAAAAATAAGACTAAATGGGTTTTTAATATTATTTTTTAAAAATAAAATAAGGAACATGAGGTATATTTTTTCTTTTCTTTTCTTTCAAGATTCACATTATTTATTTCATCCATAGAATTAATGGGTGTATTCCACAGATGTGCTCAGAAAGTCCTTTCTAAAATGGTGATGGAAAAAACAAACAAAATTCATCCAAAAAGCAGTATCTGGTAAAAAGATGCCAAGCTTGGAGAGATGAAGACATAAAAATGTGTCCAAATGAACGTGGCAGGAAATTTGTGTTTGTGATTTTGTCAATCATCCTTGTGTTTGGTATATGCTTAAAGGTGAACATAGCAGTAGTACAAAAGGGGAATAGGAAAAAAAAATCCAGTGTGCTACAATAAATGCAATCTTTTTGCAGTGCAAAATTCACACTTGCAAACATTTGGGTTTCCTTTTCAACTTGAACTATTCATACTATCATTGTTTCTCTTTTTTAATAATTAGATTACCGCATAGATTTCATGCTTCTTTTTCCTTAATGTCAAAAGTCTTTCTAATAATATATAGAATATAGAAATAAATATTTAAAACACTATTTGAGATAGGTACCTGCTGGTGTCCAACCCTTCCAATTTTGTGTTGTACCTGTGTATAATATATATATCTATATCTATACCTATATATATCTTAAAAGCTGAGAAAATTAGCGCTCTTCTATTTAATTGTTTACTTATTACTTTAAAAAAAAGGATATCCACATTTCACATTTGCACTGTTAAGGAAATATTGAAAATAAACTTGTCAAAAAAAGATTTTAGAGAGGTTTTCTTTTTAAAAAAATTAGTTTGTTGTGCTTTCAGTGTATTTGCCCCAAAGTGAAAACAGGTGGCTCTAAAAAAAAACGCAGTAACAACAGTAAGAGTTAAAAGTAGCAGAAAGGGCAGAAAAGTCATTCATAGAGTTTGTGTGCTTTAGTTATTTTAGCAACTGCCCTTTTTCTTTGCCGAGTGGGAGCTGCTGCTCCAGTTTGAGACAGGCTCTTCCGAATCATCCTCATCAAAACCATGAAAAGTTGAGGTGTCGCTTTCCGAGGTGGAACCGAACAAGTCCTCCGTGGGAAATGCTGCAGCCGCTTCTTCCTTCCTGCTTTCTCTTCCCAAATGAGCTGACATGTATGATGAATATATCAGCACATGGGTTAAGTAACAGGCATCACGATTTATTTCATTAACATTACTTTAATCATTATTAGAAATTTCAGATAAAAGAGTTATCCCAGTCGTAAATATATATGTATATATGCCTGTGTATACAGGCACACATGCACACACACACATATATTCAGGACAATAATTCAAAGCGATAAAAACAAAACATGAATAGTAAGGAAATTATAAACAACAACTGATATATATATATATTTTAAATAATATTTATACCACTCCAAGTGCCCAATATCTAAGGCAGCAAAAGGGTTAACCCTGTTTTCCTCTCTTTTGAAACACACAGAAAATATTTTTTGTAATTATATGAATAACTTTATATTGAGCCCAGAGTTTATATTATGTATCCATTAAAAGTGCAGGGTACATTGATTGTCTTTCATTTACTATCAACCACTCTATTTTAGCATAATAACCCATTTCATAAGTTTTCCATGTTTTTTTTTTTTAAATAACCTCATTGAGTTCTCTTTCTGTACCAGTTCTCCTAAGCGGTGTGATTTCTTTGCAAATTAAAATGGAAAATATTTTTAACAATAAGTACATATTGCAATAAATGTCTTCGTAAAAATATCTTATGAATATAAGTAAAAAGTGAACGTTTCAAAGCAGGAGGGAGAGAGAGATGGAAAGACTTCTAATACAGTATATAATTTTTAATATATATCAGAAACATTATGTTACAGAAACCATTCCTTGGAGTGTGAAATATTTCCTTCCCCCATTCCTTGTTGATCAGTAATTCTAATAAGCATACAATATAACTATATATAGAGAAAATAAGTTTTGGTATAAGTGTGTGTGTATACACACATACAAATACACTCCCGTATACATATATATGTTTATATATACACTAAACTCTATCATTAGAAAGCCATATATAAAATCAAACTGCTATGGCATATTTTGAAGATGGTTTACAAATATGAGAACAAGAAGATAAGAAAAACTTTTTTATATAAAAGTAAGCATGAAATGTAAAGTATGTTGAAAATTTTGCCTCAGGCTGGTAGTTCACAGACAATGAATATGGTCAGAATTAATTATTGTTGATAAAAATATCCACAGGGAAGCTATACTTTCCTGGTGTAGCAAATTAAAACACCTTGTGGTATTTTAAAGATAAACTGACCCAAGCTTTCATGAACTTCCTAAGACGAATGCATGTATCACACAGATATATGGATATAGATATAAAGAAATAGAGGGAGGAGCCCTCTAAATATTGGAGTCAACTGGCTATGGAACAAAAGGGATATGTTTGTGTGACATAGCACAAAACCCATTTTTTAAAACTTTCAGGACCAACATGAAACTAAAATCACTTGCTTCATTTTTGACATTACTTGCCCCTGCTTTTTATATTGGCAGCAGCAAAGATAGTACCATATTCCTTTTATTGGCTGCCAGCATATGGTTACTATAGTCTCTCTAACACCCACAAAATCCTCAGAATGATGTCATATCAAGGATGTCCATAGCAAGGGATTTAAAAAGTCTTTTTTTTTTTACAGCAGCACAAATTTCTGCCTTTTTTTACATCCACTTGCAGTTTTGCTTTTTGCATATATATACCTTTTTATTCTATTAGATAGCAGATGGTACTATGGGACAACCATCTATATCAGTAAATACTACTTACGTTTATATAGTATCAATGGATACCAAAAAATATGTTTATATTGTATTAGTCATGTAACTGACATTTGAGGAATTTATTACCCTAACATCCTAGTTTGGGGCTTTCCATTTGCATCTGCTTGGCTATTATTGTGGGCTAGAATGCTAAATTAGGTGGATCTTTACGCAGAACTAGGATGTCTCTTGGCCAGGTTTTCATTCAGGTGTATCACATATTGAGGAATTGTATATCCTGCAATACCGTTCTGTAAATATATGCATGAATAAAATGGATGGTTGGGTTGACAAAGTCTCAAATTTGCAAGTTCTTGTCCTTTGGTTTCTATGTCTGATAAACAGCCTGCTTTTATATACCAATAGTTCTTTCAGATAAGGAAAACCCCACGATGCTCAAGGACAGGCCTACTGTTCAAGGTCTAGGTAGGAGAACAAAATAACATTGTTCAAGTAGGGCTTTACATAATTGAACATGTTTAAATGATGCTAATTGGAACAACTGATGTTTGGGCTTTTTTTTTCACTCTAGGATTAATCTGACATTATCTGCCTCCAATATTGTTGTGTTTTGTCTGTTTTTCCACCTGAATGGGCTATGTGTAGTTTAAGGATGGCCCGATAGAAATCGGTAATTTGCTGAGAGTTTAATTAATTGCAGCAGGGTATAAATGCTGTTAAATAAGCAGATAAATAATATTGCAGCCAAAATTCTGAAATCAGTGTAGCTAGAGAATGTATAATGTGATTTATTCTGGTTGAGAATAAGAAACATGTATATAAGGTATATATATAAGGTCAGAGATAAAAGGTAAAGGTAAAGGTTTTCCCTGTCCAGTCATGTTAGAGGCCAGGTAACACATAGAAATCCCTTTCTTGCATTTTGTGTCTCAAAAATGCATTCTGTAGCCATGTTTTTATAGTTATAGGTCCATATATGCATGTGTGACACATACACACAGTTTGCTTTCCTAAGATAAGTTTATTTAGTTTTAATTTTATTAGATGTATTATGGTCACTCATTCCAAAAGACTGGGTGACTAAAGCTGAATTAATTTAATGAAGCTAAGTGTTTAAAGTGCTACACGATTCTTTGTTGTCCCTTTAATAAGTATGAAGCTCTAGAAAAATACAAAAGCACTCTGCTGCTGGCAATACATATTTAGTGAAGCAAGGGAATTTACTGAAGGATTTCTGATAATATTTCAAAAAAAAGCTTTGGCATTGTTTTAACAATAGGCTCAAGTTAACAATTGTTAGAAGGAGAAACAACAAACTCAATTTTATATTGTCTATATGCAGTGCATACACTTTTACATATTTAAGACAAAAAATAGTTCCTGTCATAAATAACATCTCTGGAAACTTAAGAAATAAAATAGGAAATAAAAACCTTGTCACAGAAGGGCTACATGTATACTTTTAAAAATGGGTTTTAAATTTAAGTTTTAAAGTAGTTTTTTTAAAAATGATTTTTAAAACATATACATCATAGTCAATGCTTTTACAAACTTCAGCTTCTTTCTTTGTTAAAATAATATTCAACTGACTCATAAATTAATAAGTTGGGATAAATTCTAATAAATAAATAAAAATATCCAAACACAACTTCTAAGAAATAAAAAGTACTTATGATGGAGCAAGTAATTTATATAAAGCACACACTTATAAATACATACACAAGCATATATATTAAATGGAGACATAAAAAACTCCCTAAAAGTTACATTCTAAAAAATAATATTAGACAGTTGTCTTCAACCTTACCCCATAATCTGAGGTGTGCTTGTTTGTGTGCATGTATGAGAAAGAGAAAGACAAAGAGAGGCAGAGACAGAAAGAATGACCCATTGTATTGGTCATACTCCAGGCTGTAGAAAATTTGAGTGGCACATTATTGAATACCAAATGTAACATGTGAAGAGAAAAACTCTCCTTTAATCTTGTCTTCATCTAAATGAGAACAAATATCTTTCTACAAGACTTTCCACTTTTGTGTTCGTCCATTAGTTTTAAAATATGCATTCAAACATATATTGTAAAACATAATCCACTCAAAAATCCCTTAATTTTATCTCTATAAACATCAAGATATGAAATGAGTGTTGCTGTTGTTGCTTAATGCTCACAGATAGCTGCAATAACATATCACCTACCAGAACGCCCACAGTCCGAACATGAAACAAGCTCCTCTGCTCGTCCA
>JANHFK010008723.1:0-25851 GCA_036250565.1 Sibynophis collaris | reverse complement strand
AACATTATTTAGCAGGATCTAAGTCTCTGTGCCTTCTCTTCTTTCTCTCATGCAGCACCTGCTTTATGGAATGCATCTTCCCTTCATTTTCTTAAAAAGAAATCTATTAGAATTTGTTAGAAGAGACTTTGTAATGGAAACAAATCTGAGTCTACTTTTTCAAAACAAATGAAATGAGTGCTTAAACAATACATTTTAGCTTAGGAACATTCCCAGTGAACTGAGTACATTACAGAAATTGTACAGCAAATTGTTTCCTTGGCATCCAGATATCTACTATTAAACACTCAGAATTTTCACCAAAATTGAAAACTTTTTTTAAAGAAAAAAAAAAAGATTTTCTTTATGAGGTAGTACAAGATTTTGAGAGTGCAAGTAACCTGAACATTGCTCCACTCTAGTGGTCTGAAATCACACAAGTAAATAAAGTAGTATCAGACAGATAGCTTCTTTACTTTATTACAATTATTATTTTGTTAGTTTATAAAGCCATTTAATTTGGCATCTAAAGTAAACCCAGAGACCAAATATTAGAAAAGCCTCCCCATCATCACCTGCATGCTCCATGGGTATCCATAGCATGCTTATAACTCAAAATGTCTTCTTAACATCTCTCACTAATTTATTACATTCTACGAAGATACTTTATCAAGTTTCAGTCACAGGTCAAATAATTCATGCTTTGGAAAGATGATATCTGCTTTTAAAATTTATTGTACTTATGAAGGTTGGGTCTCTAAGTGCTTGTCATTTTTACTGCTTATGGTTGAGCCATTCTTCCTTAATATTGAAGATTTCTTCATGCTCACTTGATCTTGTGGAGTTCCAGTTATGAATTATACGACTCATAAGTTACGAGTCTCAAAGTAACCACTAATGAAGCCTGCCAAGCACTTAAATATCAAAGCAACATATATCAGAACTTTTTTGAGCACAGAGATAGATTCCAGCATTGCACTTCCCAGATATTTATTACATACTGTAAATTACATCATCGGCTGCCTCCTACACCGACAGTCTTGTACTCCAGAATTTAAACATCAGGTTTTAATAACCACAACTTGAGAATCTTTTGATCATCAGAGAAAGATGAAAGGAAGAGCTGCCTGCTGCAGGCCCTCTGCTCAGCCAAAACAAAAAGAAACTTCAGAGAAAACCAGAGATGCATCAGGTGTTAATCTCAAATGAAATACACAGAAGTCACATATATTGACTCCCCATTCTCTATTCATTCAAAAATATCACTAGGCTACTAGTCCTGTTTTTTTTAAGTATTTCTTTTTTAAAGTATTAAAGTATTTCATCCAAGGATCACAACATATTACACAACTTGAAAGGTTTATCCAGATTAAATTGAGACATACTCACATGATCAAATTTCATTTTTACTCCTGGGGAATACAAAACTTTCTTTTTCAAGAAAGCAAAACACAGGTTGTAATGCTTAATAAAGTCTTCTCATCATGTTCTAACCAGAAGACAAGAAGCTAATCTTCTCCCTCTCGATTTATGAAATGTGGGCTGTTACTTGGGCTATATCTCTCTGTTTTAATCACAATAATATGCACGCAAACTGCTTTAAACTCAATGTAAATTGTTCTAAACTTGACTGTAAAAAATGTGATATTTTTTATCCAAGTTTTTTTATTTTATATTGTTTATACATGAATGGTGTGATACCTGAGTATCATACATTTTAATAAAAGTAAATATAATATTACACCCAATTGTTACATTTCATTTCATTTTTTCGTATTATTTGCACATATCCTTTACTGCCACCCTTCAGTTCTAAACCTTTTTCTTACTCTTTCATATTACTTGATATATTGATATGAACATACAATAATTCCCCTTTTATTTCTATCTCTATTTTAATTCCCCCCTCCTGTCACTATAATATTCAAAGAAGTGATAATAGCATTTCTTTTCTGTTCCCTACAATTACCACACATATTTTTCTTACAGTACATTCTTTCATTTTCTATCTACCCATTATTTAATTCTAACATATTTTATGCTTGTTTAATAATACTATCATTCAAATTCTAATTTTCTAATTAACACTTAATTCTTCTTCATACCTGTTCATGTTCTTTCCAATCCTCCAGTCTGTAAAATTCTACTATTAATACACGTTTCATTAAAATATATTCTTTCATTATCTAATCATCTGTTATTTAATTCTAGCATTTCACTGTTGGCCATATTTTATACATATTTAATTATCACACTGCATACTAAGTAATTATCCAACTTATACAGTTCTAATATTAATGCACATTATTAAAATACTTTCATGAAATCTCTTTCACTTTATTTTCCCTTTCTTTTCCCTTTATCCCTTTTTAAATCTTTTAAAGTATTTCCCTCGTTTTAATTCCTTAATCACTATTGATTTTATTAATGTTTCCTCATTGTTGTCTTCTTCTTGCTTGTTTCTTGTTTCTGCTGTCTCCTCCATTTCATCTGGTAACTCCATCTTTCCCCATTGTCCTGGTCCTTGCTCATTGTTCCTTGTATTGTATTTTCCAATTTTTGGTTTATGTGATTGAATATTTCCATCATCTTCTTATGTTGTTCTTTTATGAAATCCTTAATGTGTTGATACATCAGCTCCATTTCATTATATCCACTTGCTTCAATCTTGTGTTGTGTCTTTGTTTAACAGCTCTCCTTTTAAGCCAATTGACCAGAAATTATTAAAATCACAATTTTAAATGCCTAATCAACAAGCAGTCAATCCAATGTAAGAAAAACCAGGAGGTTATCCATGCCTCTTCCAATCACTTTTATTTGTTCAACAATGTTCAGGGGTCTCTTAGCTAGAATTCTTGTTTGATGTATAAATCTCAAATGTTTTAAAAGTAAATA
This sequence comes from Sibynophis collaris, assembly GCA_036250565.1. Classification (NCBI taxonomy): domain Eukaryota; kingdom Metazoa; phylum Chordata; class Lepidosauria; order Squamata; family Sibynophiidae; genus Sibynophis; species Sibynophis collaris. Next base: position 22,977 of record JANHFK010008723.1, on the reverse strand, counting down.
CTTGTAATCCAGCAAATGTAGATGCTTGTTTCCAACATTGCGCAGTTCTCCTTTTAACGGCAAATGGCGCTGTAGCTTCAACTTGCTGCAACCCCCCTGCATTACTGCTGACAATTCCGATTTTAATTATTTTGAGGTGTAAATCCAATAAGTGGGCAGTATTAATTTAAAAAAAAATTCAGGATCTAATCCCAACGTTTTACAATGCCTTTTCAATACCACGCCTCATTTTGAGAGTTCAAATTTCTTTTTCTTATTTTTTAAAAAAATTATCTTCTTAAATTTCCATTTTGTTTAACATGCTTCTTCGCCATTAATAAATGGTACTAAATATGCTTCCCCCTTAGATTTCTTGGGGTCATTTTCCATAAAAAATATTTTCTCACCCAGTTCACACACTACTCACTTTCTCCGCTCCAGCACTTTCTTAGGTGTTCAGGCTGTCTTCGGCTTCATGGCAGCCATATTTGCTGCTACTGCTCCTCGTCTTCGGATGTGGGGGCTTTCCTAGTCAGGGAGGAGAAATGCATCTCTCCTCGACCTGTCAGGTAGTCCCCCTTTACTTCCTCACCCCTCCAGTGTGATTATGGCTTGGTTTTGAGCCCTCTGACGAGGAGAGGTCGGAGCAGGGCCGCAGGGTTCACAGTCTATACTTCCAAAGGCACCAGAAGTACAACCAGAAGTATGATTTTTATAATAGAGTTGTCGAAGTCTGGAATGCTCTATCTGATTCAGTTGTCTCAGCTACAAATTTTCAGTTTTAGTCACAAATTCACTTCCATGGACCTCACTTTGTATTTAAGAGGTCCGTACAGGGGGCATGCATAAGGACACTAACATGCCTACTGTCCCTGTCATTGCATTTTTATATAATTCTTGATTTTGTTTAACAAATTATAATAAAAATAAATAAATAAATATTTTTCAATACACCAGTCAATACTATCTGATAAGGATCACCAGGAAATTGATTACTTTTTAGATTTCTTGCTTTTAATTTTTCTAACTGATTTAGGTGAATAAATAATATGGTGAGTGACCAAGCACTAGCAGCAGGATGGCTTCTTTTTGACATTATGTACTTCAGTTGGAAAATTCTAAGACCGACTTGATTCAGGAAGAGAACCAACAACAACATAGATTAATTTACTGTTAATCCTTTTAACTATTCACTTGTAGTTAAGAATAAAATTTAGCTAAGGAAAAAAATGCCATTATGCAACAAAAAAGTGTCACTTTCAATATGTAAAGTTACACTTTTATACATATCCAGACTAATTAAATAGAAAATGAAAACTGAATTGACCATCAATATTTGAATTAACCACAAGTATTTGTTTGTTAACTAAAGTTCTTTAAAAACTAGAAAGTATGGAACATAATAGCAATAAAATGTATCAAAAAGGAGAAAAATATCAATATTGGATATTGTTAAAACACCTAAGAATCTTTTGGAGAAAAAAATTATGCTGAACAATTTTTTTTAAATGAGATCAGAAAGCTTCCCCATTGATCAAATTCCAAAGTCAGCCACCAGAAAGTAAAACAAAACTGAATTTCTGTTTATCACTGATCTTTTCTCTTTCCTTTTTACTCCCATCTCACCCTAATGGAATTAGCCTCTCCACATAGTAGTAGGGGCATACTGCAGATCCCATCAGTCAAGGAATTCTGGCTGGTGGGATCAGGATAAGAGCCTTTCTTACTGTGGCTCTTGCACTCTGGAACATCATATTGCTTGAGGTGATCTGCCCCCATCCTCTTCACCTTCTGAAAGGGCTTTAAAACTTTTAGCTCTGCTGATTGGCCCGGGGGCATGCCACTGTAGAAGTGGTTAGTGGATTAAACAGAAGATCCCACCTCCAATCCATTATATATTGCCCCATACTTTGGCCAATTCTGTTAATTTGAGAGTTATATTTATTATTTTAATGTTATATAACTGGGGTGTCAAACTCGCATTGCCATGTCATCATCACGTGACATCGCAACTTCCCCCCTTCACTAAACCGGGATGGGCGTGGCCCTCAGGCCATGAGTTTGACATCCGTTATATAATGTTATAATGTTACTTTACCATGTGGTAAGCTAGGCAGAATCAAATGCTAGCGAGATTGGTGGCATATAGAGAAAGGATATTAGAAAGGTCTTAGAGGGAGCACTTGATAAGATTCATATATTCATAGAGGAGGGCTTTTGAATGTAAAATTAGTGAGGCACCATTCCACATTTTTGAAATTATATCTCACCACTAGCTACAGATGTTGCATATTGGAAGCAATACAGCTAATGAAGCTTTTCTTCTATGGGAAACTTGCTGGTTTAACTGTTACCTGGTTGAGGCCCTCAAGAGCAGCAACAGTTGTAAGCATAATAAGAGTTTTAAAATCCTGCATTGGCTGAAATGGTCCAAGCATTTTAATTTCCCCACAGGCTTCAATCCAAAATTAGAAGTTAAGACAAGGAAGATCTTGCTGCAGGGCTGCCAGCATGATTTCTGCCCACCTCTTCAATTTCAAAAATACAGCAAGACAAATGCTTATGCCATAATAACTTCCACAGAGAATTTTAGAGGTAAAGAAGTATTCTGAATTGCAAAATATAGAAACTATGAATAAAGCAAAAGAAATGATAGTTAAATGGATCTGATGTATCGTCTGTTCTGAAACAATTTCTCTGGAATTAAATACCAGGGAAATTGTTTTGGAATAGAAGACATATTGATCCATTTAACTGTGTCACTTCTTTTGCTTTATCCATAGTTTTTGGACAATGAAATCATCACACTGATTTTTTAAAATAGGATTCTATGCCTATGATATACTGCTAGTGTAGGAAATATAATTAACATACACAAAAAATCCAGCGCTTTTAAAAAACACTATGGAGGGAGGAAGGGAGGGTTTTAACATCAAATTACCATATATTTTTGTATAAATTTTAGAGAATCTACGATAGTCCTTTTTATTTGTTTATCTTCTAGCTGACCATATTTACTTTCATATCCATTTTAAGTTTTATCTTAAATTTAAGATATTATCAATCAAACCCAACAACAACTGTTTATATTTCAGCCACTATAATTAAATCATTTTAAATATCCTGGTTTCATTTTTCAACTTTGAACCATTCCAATCTGAGAGGAATTCATATGACTTATTTTAAGATTTCAAAGCCACAGATTTTATTGTAAACACTACAGGTTTTATCTCCACTGGAGTGGCATAACACAAAGATTAATGTTGCTGAATTTTAATAATGTATTTTTCCACATAAAGATAGGATAATACACTACTATGACCCTTGTGTTCAGTTTTCATAAAGATTGGAAAACAGATGTACAAGTCTAAAATGGATCTTTAACTTAAAAAACCCAGGTTGGAAATATGATTCATATTGTGAAAAAATAATAAAATATTTCTGGAAGAGAAATGGGATGAGAGGGTGGGATTTTATTTTATTTTCTTCTCTTATTTATTTGGGAGATAAGATTAAAAAAAGCAAAATGGGAGCCATAATTTGGAAGCTCTAGAGCTGATATATTTCATAATTCAACAAGCCTTTTGTTCTAGCCTTTATAAGATGCCAAAGTATTTACTTGTTCAGAAAAACTGGAAATGTCTCTCTAGGAGGAAGAAGTTCCATTTAAAGCACTTTATACATTTAAGTGTATAGCATAATGTATGGAATTTGTTTCTAAAAAGGGATACTATAATTAGCTTTTTGTCCCACCCCCAAAAGCAATTTCCTATTTATCTTTAAAACTATCACTAATCAATTACACATGCATATCCTAAATAAAAAACATAAAATTTATGAACGCTTAGTAAATGTGTAACTAATATATATATAAACGACTAATAGGATTTCTTACTCATTGAGGTTGCTCAAACAATGAGCCATGCAACACTTTTAAGGGTGTCAATTCAAAACGATCATCTAATGAATTTTGGCTTGTCTTATCTATGCATATATACCATACACCTTGGTATCATCAAATACGAAATTGCTTACTGTCTGAAACCTAGTAAGGTAAGATATACATTATACATAACTAATTTTAGCATTGCATATAATATAATCAAGAGTTAATGAAGAGTAAAGGATAGGGCAACCTAAATGCCTTGGCAGACAGCATGAAGAGGCTAAAGACAAACTGTTCATCCTCGGATTTACTATAGAAGATTAGAAATCTTGGATTGGGCACTGAAAGGTCTAGTATAGACAACCAAAGCCAAGAAGTCTCCCAGATGATGAAAGAAAGCCAAGTGGAAAGGATGATAAGATGGAAGAATTGACACAAGAGAAAGCTCTTTTCCTCTGTCGCTTTAGAAAGTATCCCAGAGTCTTCTTGCTAACATTATTTCTAGTCCTCCAGATGAAGACCTGCTGCCCAAAGCCTCAGAGATTGAGGAAGAGGACCGTTCAGCTCTGAAAAGGAGTGGATTCAAGCTTTTGCCCCAAAGAGGAGGAAGTGACAGAAACTTTCTATTTAGGGGAATGTAAATAGCTGTCAAATGCATATTGCACCACGTGTACAATAGTTATTATTAGGTGATAAAACACGCTTTTACATAGGACATTAATGAAGGAATTAAAAAATGAAAAGGACAAAAGCAAGTATGCACATTTAACTTTTAAAAAATAGGTATTGAAACACAGAGATCTCCAGGAATGGCACATCAATCTTGCATACAGTTGATTTCATACATCATTATAATTAAATGAAGCAAATTGCAATTTACAATTTTAACTGTCAGTTTTCCCACAATTTTTCTCTATGTATTGAATCAACACCACTTTAAAATTGATAAAGGCAACATAGATCAAAAGTCTAATCAATGCACTGAACAAATGTTGACCAACAAAACCCAAGCCTTCATCATAGCTTGAATTAGTCAATTAACCAATTATATGTACCTGGTGCATACTTTGCTAATAATATTTAAAGAAGCAATTGAATCAAAATGGAACAGATTACTCCTTTTGCCTTTCTTATTATGGCATTATATTTCGTAGGCTTGGCAGAAATGGGAAATCTTTTTGAACAGGAAGAAAAATCTCCTTCCATTGATCCAGGCCATTCATGCTTTGAAAACACTACCGTGTTTCCCCGAAAATAAGACCCTGTCTTATATTTTTTTGAACCCTGAAATAAGCACTTCGCCTTATTGCCATGCGCTCATAAACCCGATTGGACTTATTATCAGGGGATGTCTTATTTTGGGGAAAACAGGGTACAAGGAGGAATACTAGAAGTGAACAGCTGACTATGGAAATTCTTTGAATTCTTTAATCATGGTATGAATTTCCATGAAGACAGATGCTGACAAGGGATGAGATATACTTCATGAGAGCTGTGAAGAATACACTGGAAAGATACTTTGTAAGTCTGACCCAAAAGTCTTTAAACTGAATCTTATATCAAGCAGAGGAGGCATTTTATATATAAAGGAAGTTATATCTAAACATTTGGGCACGAAGGCGCCTAAATACAGAAAAAGGGAACCAATTATATTATTGAGGAGATATGTCACACATAAGGTTTTTTCAAACTATATCCCTTAGAACCCTAGGATGACCTCAGGAAAACTTAACCTAAATACAGAAAAAGTGAAACAATTGAGGAGATATGTCACACAAAAGGTTTTTTCAAACTATATCCCTTAGAACCCTAGGATGACCTCAGGAAAACTTACGAGGTCCCACAGTAAACTAAGAAAAAAATGATCATGCATTCCAGGAAACAAAAATGTTCACATCTGGAGGGAAAAAAGAAAACTCCTGCTACAGATCACCAATCCGCTATCATGTCTGAAAAACACACGTTCTCAATTAAGACTACAACTCAAACCAACCTACACATTGTAGCTTAATTTGAATGTAGCAATAAACTGTACTCTATTTTACATGATGAGTCTGCAGATTTTTTAAGCATCCTTATTCTTTCAAGTACCTTTTCAATTAGCCAGTGTTCAGTCAGCTAAACCTTAATATCAACTAACCTTAAAACTAAATATAGTTTAATTAAAATCAGTGTGTTGATTTAGAATAGACCATAATTTGAATTAATTATAGTTTGAGGGTTGGACATAATTCTAAGCTACAATTATTTAAAAATGAAAAGAAGCCTTCTGATAGTCTTTTCTTGGCTTGGGAGGGAGAATTACAAGAGGCTTAGACTTATATATGTAAAGATAAGAAGTTATTTAGTGATACATTTTAATGAATGAGTTTATTTTGTACACCTATCATTTCTTTCCAATTCTCCTTAAATTCATTCCAATGAAGCTGAACTCTCTAAATTGGAAATTAAGAAATAGCATGCAGATTGCAGACAAAAGCTTTATTCCTTTTTCAGGAGTGAGTAGGGAGAGGAGATTCCCAAACTATTTTTTAAACCTAAAAAAAGAAAGTTTTGATAAATTAGTGATACCTCCTGGAATGACAGGCAATACTTCAAATGTCTATCGGGATTCTCAGTCATGCAGGCCATGGTTGCCCAAAAGTGCTTGTTTTCAAAAGGCAACTGGACTTTGTTTTTCAGGAAAAACAAAGTCCAGTTGCTTTTTGAAAAAAGCACCTTTGGGCAATGCTTCAAAGTATCTGTTTGGATTAGATGGCTATGTGATGTTCCATACCATACTATTCCAAAAACTGTTACAACTAAAATGCCAATGCAACTAAATAAAGATGTATGTGTGATATCTGTATATCACTATAAAGCTTAAGAAATTTGGATTTTGTGCATCAACTTCTATACATCTGACTTTCCAAGAAAAAACTGAGTTGTACAACATTTTCCGAGTTTCCTCCAATTTAAATCAGTGCACCAAGGCATGTATTATTTGCATCAAACAATCAAAAGACAGAAAGGAAATCCTTTACTCTGACATTAGGTAATAAATTTGAAAACACCGCCAAGAAGATCTAACTGTACCTTTAGCTTTATACAATTCATTGCTTTTCTACTGTGCATTTTTGATACCACTTATGCTGCTTTAATTCACATTTTTATTTTCCTAACATAAATATTTGTTTCCATATGCTTACCCTTTGATTCACCATAGTATAACCGCAACAATACAAATGAAAACTTTTAAGTCGCTTCTGATCTAAACATGTGAAAAAACTATTAATAAAACACTGACCTGATTAATGGAATTAGCTGCACATGATGACAGACCTGTTCCAAGGGTGACCAATAGGAAGCAGCTTAAGTCAAACGGCACGGGTGCAAGCGCAAATCCAGCTGAAGCCGTACCTACAACCAGGACTGAAATATAAACAAACAATTCAGCACTAATAAATGAACGGAAGGTAATTTATACTTTTGCATTCATTACACGTCAGTTACATTATTAATAAGGTAGTAATGGACAATAATCATGGACAGCAGTGCCACATTTGTGGAACAGTAATAATCCTGCCTCTTGCCTTAACAGAATGCAGGAAAAACAGGGCAAATTCTGGTTAACTGGTTCCAGTATTTTCAAATAAGTAGCGTTGCTAAAAAAGAATGACATAAGACAAGGGAGAATACTGAGAAACATGACTGGATTTTAAAATTTTATAACACACAATAATGAATATTGTTAATAATGTTAATAATAATAATAAGCACAATTTATAATTTATTGACTATTGGTGAAATTTGGCCTTTGCTTCTTTCTTCCTTTTCCTTTAATTATTTCAATTATGTTACATTAATCAGAAGGTTTTGAAGATTAATAGAGAACATGTTCTGATTTTTAAAATGGATATAAAATTTCTAATAGATGTACTAGATTATATTAGCCATAACATTTTAGATTTGCTGGCCATTAGACTATATTTTACTGTAAATTTTTCACCTATATTATTTTTTATATTCTTTTAAATTGCACATTTTAGTATTTTTTTTAAAAAAATTAAAAAGTAAAGATATTCCCACAAAAATGTGTTCCCTTTGTGTAATTGTGCACGTTATGTGAATTAGTAATCTCCTCTAGGGAATAAATTGTATCCTTTCATTATTATGGCCAAAACTCTGGAGAATACAGGTACAATCTTAATTTGCCCTTCTACATTTATAACCATTAAAATTATTACAGGTAGTCCTCGACTTAAATAGTTTGTTTAGTGACTGTTCAAAGTTAGAATGACACTGAAAAAAGTGACTTATGACCATTTTTCATAGTTACGACCTTTCCAACATCCCCATGATCATGTGATCAAAAGTCAGCTGCTTGGCAACTATTTCATATTTATGACCATTGCTGTGTCCCAGGTTCATGTGATCGCCTTCTGCAACCTTCTGACAAGCAAAGTCAACGGGGAAACTAGATTCACTTAACACTGACTTATCAACTGTAGTGATTCACTTAACAACAGGGACAAGAAAAGTCATAAAATGGGGCAAAACTCACTTTAAAAAATGTCTCAGTTAATAATAGAAATCTTGGGGTCAATTGTAGTCATAAATCAGGGACTAACTGTACTGAAAGTTATTCATCCACATTTTACCTGTATTTATTCATCCATATTTACAAGCCACTTTACTCTTTAGCTACTCTTGATGGCTTATGAACAAAAAGAACAACACAGAAATAGGTGGTAACAGCTAAAAATGCAAATGGTATATGTTGCTGACTTCCTATTTGGTTTTTATAAAGTTTTGCTACACGTACCAGGTTTCCATTAATAAGGCATATATTTTCTCTTACACTGCGACTAGAAGTTTAATTAAAACTTATCAGAGAGACTGATTTAAACTTATGTATAATAGCAAGATACTAGCCGATTTATAAATAGGGAAATGAGGAGCAGTCTGTGTAACATTATTATTTTAATGCCCCCAAAGAATTCTAGCACACCAGAGCCAGTGTTCTAATTAAAGTCTTCATTGATTTCTCCAAGTTAATTTCATTGTAACTTATCAGGATCTCATTAAAGCAGCTGTAATACATTCTACTTTATCCAATTGGCTGGCTATTGCTGTAAGCTGGCTCAGATCTTATATCCATAAACAAAGTTCTTAGTGTCAAGTACATCATCTCAGTCTTCGATAAAGCAAATAAATATGTGTTTACCTTTAAGGCCGACTCCTATAAAGTATTCTTATGTTAAACTTCCTATGGCTTCTTGAAGAGTGTAGTTGTCACAGAACATGGTGAACTAACCCAAGATAAGATAGTGTTACTGAACACAAGCGTTTCACATATTTATTTATTAATTATAACCTCTGCATACCATACACTCCATTGGGATTCCTGAAGATTTATATATATATATCAAGAATAATACAACCATAAGACTTTATGGTTGTATTATTGATGATGGAGAGATTCAACCAAGAGCATCACTGGCATACATTTCAGGAACAATTGCACAATATTCTCTGGAACAATTTCACTTGACCACCCTGTTAAAAATCAGCAGGGAGAGTTCAATCTGAATTTCTAAAAGTAAGGTACTCCTTATGAATTGAAAGTATATTCAAGAAGCATTGTTTCCTCAACTCCTCTTCCCTAAATCTCAAGTCTTAAGCTTCCTAATAGGGAATAATATTCTATTCAGAGTAGGAAATCTTCCAAGTAACTAGGAATTGAGGCACATAGGGCTCCAGAGGTGACAACCCGCACTCTGAATTGTACTTGGAAACTGAATGGCAATCAGTGAAGTACCTCAACATTGGTATTATATGTAAAATCCCAAAGGCTTTCACTCACCAGAAGATGGGCTTCTGCATTATGTACTAACTACAGTTTCCAGTCAGTCAGTCCCTAAAGGCAGCCCCATGTAGCATATAATTCATTAGTTGATAAATTGTTATCAGGACTTCCAAACAGAACTATAACTGATACACCAGCTGAAATTATGCAAACACCCCCTACCTAGGCCTTCTACTTGTGTATCTAGTAGTAATTATGGATCTAGGATGACTCCTCAGTCACAAACGTGTTCCTTAAAGAACACTGTTATCTGGCACTGTTATTTTATGACAGTAATAACCTCAGCCTAACAATAATCAGATCAAAATTTTAAAAATTGTATCTCTATTCAGTTTGTTCTTTCCTGTACAACAGCATAAGAAATGGCCTTGAATGACAGGTGGAAGAGTCACTACCAAGGTAATGGTCAGTACAGCAAGGCTGGAGCCAAGGGCAAGAAATTACTTTTGGAAGTGCCTCAGGCAAGCCCTTCCCTATGAGGGAAGTGAGAAGCACATTCAGTCTTGCAAGATTTTGTTCCTATAGTTGTTACAGTAATAGTTTTAAGTTATATGGCATTGGATTCTTAGTCTGGCGTACTTGTAGGGCTGATACTTCTCTTTTAATCCTTCACAGCCTCCACACATTGGGTCAAGACTTCCACGGGATCCCCACTATGGCCTGGCTAATGATGTATGTATGATGTATACCTGGAATATTACCATCTAATCCTATCCAGCTGATTGACATCCCCCAAAGTTTTCATGTGGCTAAAAAGTAGGAGTAAAAGGCATGAATCATGATCAGGGGCCTAGAAGTTAAAACATATGAAGAAAGGCTGCGAGAACTGAGCATGGCTAGTCTAGTGAAGAGAAGGACCACTGCACATGATCGCAGTGTTCCAATGTTTGACAGGAGGGGGACAATCTATTTTTAAAGCACCCGAAGGCCAGATAAGGAACAATGGATGGAAACTGATCAAGGAGAGATTCAACCTAGAAATAAATTTTCTGACAGTGAGAACAATCAACCCATTAGTGGGACAGCTTGCCTTCAGAAGTTGTGGGTGCTTCGTCACTGGAGGCTTTCAAGAAGAGACTGGACAGTCACTTGTCAGAAATGGTATAGGGCAGGAGTGTTAAACTGGCGGCCTGCGGGCTGGATGCGTCATGCGCAGGCCACACCCACCCCAGCTCTGCAAGTGGGAAAAACATCCCAAAACATCACGGTACAGAAAAGTGACGTGGAGTGTTTGACACCCATGGTATAGGGTCTCCTGCTTGAGCAGGGGGTTGGACTAGATGACCTACAAGGTCCCTTCCAACTCTGTTATTCTGAATATTATTGAAATAAAGGAACCTCTTGGATTACCTTTCAGCTTCCCATCCTCAACTAAATCCATTCAGTTAGGCAGCAGTGGAACCAACATAGATCACAACCTACTTGTGATCCTTACTTGAAGACTCTATTTGGGATTGGGAATTCCACTGCTAATCAGTCAATAATTGGGAAATCAAGTGACCACTCCTGTGCTTTCCAGCTGAAAAGACTACCCACTTTCTCACTTTCAGCTTTTGTTTGCCTTCTAACCACTCCCTCGCCCTTTGGACTACTCAAGTGCTGCATACTACGTTTTGTATACATCAAAAGCAATGCATTCAATTGCAACTTGAGGCTAGGTGCTTTCTTGAACTCTCTTTCTCGCCTCTCCAATTTCTCTCTCTGCAGAGAAGAAAAAAAGCAAGCAATCTGTGTCGGCAATTTCCCCACACTTCAGAGCAGAGAGACTCGAGATGGATTTCAAGCGAGTAAACTGTTTGCTATTTTAAAAACATCAAAGGAAAATAAATGTCTTATGACTGTGTCCTTGTACTTATAACCACTGCAGCATCCCCACAGTTGTCTGATCAAAATTTGGAAACTTGGCAACCAGCATATCTTTCCCAGTGTCACATGATCACAATTCTCAATCTTCCTAGCCAGCTCCTGACAAACAAAGACAATGAGGGAAGCTAGCCTCATTTAATGATCATGTGATTGACTTAACGACCATTGCAAAAAAAAAAGTTGTAAAATGAGATATGTCTCATTTAATGATTACCTCCCTTAGCTATAGAAGTTCTGGTCCAAATTGGGGGTTATAAGCTGTTTGTTCCTATTTGAAATTGATTGGAAAGGAAAAGATTTCAAAACAAACCTGTAAGATGTTTGCATAATTTTCCCACAGATTCCAGCCCTGGGCTCTCCTGCAATCCCTTTCTTTCCAATCTATCTGCTCCCTCTGAAGGGAGAAAAAACGGGAAAATGCAGGTCCTGCACAGGACAGTATTATACTGACTGTAATGGTGACCATGTGATTAAGATGTAGTGCAAAGGTAGTAAATGGCCCGTAAAGTTATTTTTTTCAGCACCATGGTAACTTCAAATGGTTTCTGAACAAATGGTCAGTAAATGAGGAGGACCTGTGCTCCTACTTACCAACACTTGTAAGTTTGAGCTTCCTCAACTTACAAAAGTTCATTTAATGACTCTTCAAAGTTACCATATCACTGAAAAAAGTGACTTATGAGCATTTTCCACACTCGTGACCATTGCAGCATCCCCATGGTCATGTGATTTACATTTGTATGCTTGACAACTGGTTCATATTTAGGGCACTTGCAGTGTCCTGAGGTGATGTGATCACCTTTTGTGACCTTCTGACAAGCAAACTCAATGGGAAAGCCAGATTCACTGAACAACCATATTACTAATTTAGCAACTGTAGTAATTCACTTATCAAATGTGACAAGAAAATTTGTAAAATGGAGCAAAACTCACTTGGCAATATAAATTTTGGGCTCAATTGTGCTTGTAAGTCAAGGACTACCTTTAGTGAAATGTCATTAAGAGATCTAAAAGAACTAGGTAGGGTTTATGGGGTTGGAAACTTTGGGGCTGCAGGCAATATTTCCTATGTCCTGTCTCCCCCCCTTAGCTTACTGCCTAAAAGGCCTCCAACTAAGCCGTGGTATTCTTCATCATACAACCCTGCATACAAATCATTATCACAAATTTTATGATAAATGTGTAGTGAAAATAAGAAAAAAAGTGTAGTTTTGCTTTAATGGGAATAGTTGGAGAATATCATCATACTACTCTAAATTTTAATATTTCCCCAAGGAAAGCTCCAAAAAAATGTCTGTATCAATATTTTTCTTCTTGCACTTTCACACTTTGCTCACTGAAACACTGTAAGAGTAACGTTGGTGGTAAGAGACTCAATTTGTTTACATAGTAAACCTAGATTTGTTTCTAGTTATACGGTTGTTTCACTGGCAGTTACATCATGAACATTAGAAGGAATTCATATTCTTAAAATATTCTCACAATGGACAGTATTTGAACAAATGTAAGGAAAACTTTTAAAACAAACAAAGAAAAATGGTATTGAAAAAAAAGCACACTGTAATGCTAACAATATTCACTCATAATACTAAATCAGAATCATTATTACACAAGCATCTGCAAACCTACCTTTTCTCTAATTTGCTGTACCATGTAGCAAACAATTCACTAATTTTGCTAATTTATGTAACCATTTACTAGAATATATGTTAAATCAGGATTTTTAGATATTATGTAAACAGTTGCTAGAATCCATACTTTTATTTTTGCTACTCACAGAATAAGATACTATTTTTTTTTCTTTTCTCAAATTCAAATGGCCTACTTAACACATAAGCCAAGACATAATACTCTAACTTTGCTGTCCTAGCACCCAAGCAAAGAAGAATTAATAATTGACTACAGAGGCTACATAGAATCTGTAAAATCAGATAAGAATGTGCATAGTATAGTAGAGCAGCAAGATATTTATAAAATGTTAATATTTTAAGAATGTCTGCTATTAGTCACTTAACTGAAAAAAATACGTTAACACTATAGGCAGTATTCCTTTAGCAACCAAAGATGCTGAGCAGAAAATCATGCCTTGCAACAGTCTTACAATCTTGCTTCCCCTTGAGTTATTTTTTTACACCATTGTAACTTCAAATGGGTGCTAAATGAGGCAGTCAATAAGATATCTATGTAGCAGATTTGCCACTAATACGCATATTATAATATTTCAAATAATTTGAAGATTCAAATTATTTTTGAACTGTGAACACAAATGGTTTTTTTTAAGTGATGGGCTCTGTTATAAAACAACTGCTGTGGGAACACAGCATTTATCACTAAATTGAATACCTGTTTCTCAGAGTGCAATTGATATAAACAAGTAACTTGTCCGAAACCTAAATGCAATGTAAAAGTAGGACTTGATAACTGAAGTAAGCCACTGTATCTGCTCCAAAATAGCTATTCACAAACACAAGCCAATTACTATTCTCAAATTATTTATAAATAAAATTAATTTGTAATTCTTCATGCATGCATATGTCTCCATGAAGCAAAAATATTTGAATGCATAAATATCTCTGTTACCCTTCCCCATTTTTCAACATCTCAAGTCTACCGCCACCACCATCCCTAAAATATAGTTGATTCTCAGTTACCCATTCATTCAGCAAGCATATAAACTTACAACCTTGCTGAACAAGTGGTACTTACAATTGGTTCCTAAAGTTTCAGGTGTTACAGAATCCTATATTCGCATGACTGCAAAATAGGCACTTGCCAATTGGCCTGTATTTTTTACCATCCTAGTGTCCCATAGTCATATGATCACAATTTGTGACCCTCTCATAAGCAAAGACAATGGGGGAAGCCAGCAGGAAATTAGAAGTTACAATCATGACGGCCTCATTTAATGATTAAACTTAATCAGTTAATCATGGCAATGGTAATGCCGGAACGTTCACTGCTAAGTGGTGAAGTCACATAATGCTGTGCTTTATGAGCATATATCTTGGCAATGAAAATTTTACCAGCATTAAATAAGGGCCATCTATGTGCTTAATATCCTTTTTAAAAAAGTTTCTGCCCATCACTATTGTCATTGCCTAAATAGGTCCCATAAAACCCACCATTTCACTAAATAGGTCTCTGATGGTACAGAGACACCAATATTCCCTGGCAGAATGAATATCATACAGAAGCTTAAAGCAAAACTAGCAAAAACAGCTATTTTGATTTTATTTATTTATTTATTGAATTTCTATACCGCCCCTTTCCTGGAAGGACTCGGGGCGGTTCACAGTCAATTTAAAAAACACAAAAATACAAAAGTTAAGATGTGATGCAGAGCTACTGATCTCATTCTAGCATACTGTATATCCCACAATCTTAAAACCCATTGGAAAAACTGGGTCTCTCTCCCTCTCTGCTGTGTGTAAAATATATTAGAGCACAATTAAAAGAAAATCAATACTAACCCTATTCATCTATGGAAGTTTCCCCCCAAAAACTGAATCTTAGTTCAAAAATAGAGCTGTCCATACTTTTAAATGAAAATATTCTTTACTGTAGAACAAATAAGTTTAAATCCAAAGAAGTTTCAAGACGGGCAATGAAGAATAATACTTCAAGTATGGTTTGTGATATTTTGTAATGAAAAATTGAAAGCACAAAAAATGAAAATTTGTAACTGTGCCTCTTTATGTAAAAATATAGAAACCAACTGTCTAATGCTATATTTTCTTACATGAAGTGATTAATAATAGACAAGGTTGCAGTGCCAAAAATGTTTACTGAATTTGGAGCTCTTTGTTTTTGCTAAATAGATGCAAGATTAAATCAGTGCTTTCCAAACCTTTTCCTTCATTACCCAAAACTGCTAATTTGAAAGTCCTTTTTACCCAATGTAGATAAAACACCTTAAATTAATTTAAATGCCCCTGTTGTGATTGGGTAATGGGTTTGTGTGTCACTGTCAGAAGATAAACCGCTTTTACCAAATTTTGGGTAACTCATCGATAACTCACTGTAGGAGGCTGCAGAACTTAAAAAAAGAAATGATTGAAAAATCAAAATAGAAAAATGGAAAGAAGAAAATACATGTAATAAAACAGTTGCATAATAGAGAGAAAAACCTACCTGTAAGTTTAATTTTGGTCAAACGAGCCAAAATGTTAGGTAAAGTATCCATATTTAATTTCATTTCTTTCCAATCTTTTTCTTCTTTCGATGCTGATTCTTCCACAGTTTTTGCAACAGTAGTAGCTGCTGTCAACTTCAGTGTTTCTTCATTCATCACTGGTTTCTCTGAGAAGGGAGGCAGAAGAGGTGAAATTGATTTCACCTCATGGACAATCATTGTCTCTTCATTTGAACGCTGTCCATCCAGGCAAGGAGGTACCGTTGATGCTGGCTTCAGCTTTGCTTGCTGGAAAAGTGTTTTCTTATGCTGCATTACATACTGGAAAATAAAAACACTTTTTTTTGCAAAACAGCCATTTTAACATATTTAGGTTTCTTCAAATCACACTTTTCACTTTCTATATGCTTCTAAAAAAAGTTACATTTTATTGATTGAATTTATGTATGATAATTTCATGGGAGCTTTTTTCCTCTAGTAACACAGCCAGAAATATTTATTTATCTTACAACTATTTTATATTTTTAAAAAACCAATGCAAAATTATTACTAAAAGTACATTAAATTCTAGTTAAATGTTTCAACTTTAATACTCTGTGAATCTTTAAACCATTTGGCTTACAGAAATATACAGAAAAGTAAAAGATATACCTGCTTTTCTATCTACATTTTATACACCACACATGAATGCTACCTTAAATTACAATTCTTCCTTAGTATACAATTGTAATCCATGGATGATGTGACTGAAATATAACCCAAGGGCAAAAACAATTTAATTCCATCCCAGTGTTACTTTTTCTCCCTTGCGATATTTAACATAAGTATTTTCATCTCCATTTGTAAATTCCAAATACTGAAGTGCCATCATATCCAAATGGATATGAGCGTAAAATATGCAGGCAAAGACAAAAGAAGACAAACAGCAGCAAAGTGGATGGACTCAATTACAATGGTGATGGGCAAAATGATGAGGCTTAAAAGGCCAGATGGTTTATCTATGTTGTTGCTAAGAGTTGACAATGACATAATGGCTCATAATTAATCAATCCAGAAATTGTACAGCTGTAATCAATTCCAGCTTTTGAGGTGGTATACAATGTTATATAATCTTACTTTTCTCCTGAAGAAGTTCAGCTGTTGAAATGTAACTCCCTTTACTTTGACGACTCTAAAGAAACAGGCGAACTTGCATGGCATCTGTTGCATGATGTTTTTTCTTGGATGTGCTGCAAAAATTTTCCTGCAAAAGAGAATTCCTCTTAAAAAAACATTTACAATATTACAGCAAACTACAGGTATATACATCAAACATAATGCAGGAGAAGTTCTGCCAAGCCATCCTATACAAACCAATGTTCAACAAAATAAAATTAAAAACTTCTTTGCTGTTCTCAGTTGCCTAAATAAAGTCTGCTGGAAATATAAGACTAGCATACATATTTCCCCTCTTCCACAAAACTATTCTGTAGACAGTTTATCTCACCAGCCAACATGCTTTCCAGCATCCATTTTTTCCTTCCTTCCCCTCTACCATTGACACAAGCCATTTATTTAATAACATTGGTATATTGTTTCTTCACAGTGCTTTTTCCAGTTTACCTAAAATAATACAAATAAAAACTATAAAGCAATACAAATTGAAAAGCATATTAAATGGAAAAATATGCAATAGAAACCCTTTACTCATAGTACCTAATCTCAATGGCAACCATTATACTCCAGATGCTGTTTCAAATAACACTGGTTTCATAGTTTTATCAAATATAAACAAACTTGAAACCAAACTAACCTTGCACTGATGTTCACAATTTTTTCTCTTTACACCTCCTTCTGCCTTCTCTCAGTTGTCAGGACCAATATCCCAATGCATTATATCTCACCAACCTACCTCTCCCTGATCTTTGTACAATTTCCCCTTCTCTTGGCTGCCATTGTCTCCATCCTATGGTGATATGTCCTAGTGTCCTGCCTGCCAGTATATTTCTTTCCCTACTTTTCATCAGTTCTCACTGCCAATATTTTTAGGGCTTTCTTCATTCCTAAACCATAACTCTTGTGCAAGAATATCTATGTTTTAAACCATAGCTGGACTGTTTCAATCTATATCCAACCACACACTTTAATTCGGACATAAACTATTTCAAAAATAGTTGTTCTGTGCATGACATTTTGCATTTCCTAAAACCAAATTATATAGATCTTCAAATTCAGTAGCAAGAGGAAGATGCACAAGAGAAATAAGATTTTAAAAACCAAAATTACATACAATTTGCCAAATACAAAGGAAAATCATTTAGTATTTATTTTCAAACAACTAAGCTAAATTCTTATACTAGTCCCATTGGCTATAAAATTGTTTACAATTAGTCAAGCATGAGTGGAACATACAATGGAACATTTCCTTAAAAGTAGCTCATAAAAGGACTGAACATTAACATCAGGATTGTATTCTTTTATTGTTTAACCAGCTGCAACATGTTTATTGCAGAGCTTAAAAATTATTTGCTATGATATAAAGCAACCATAAAATTTCAGCTTTTTAACTTTCAAGAGTAAAAAAGGCATCCAAAGTATCTGTTCCTGTTCAAACTCATAGTTCTGCTAAAGATCCACTAAAAAGCAGTTTCAGTAATCTCAAACTAAAAAATTCCTTTTAATAACTATGTTTCAATAAAGGAGAATATGTATAGCTCACAATTGAAATGGGGTGGGGGTGGGTATCCTTGGTGCTCTCTGAGTTTTCTTGTTTTCTTGCAGATGTTTCATTACCCAAACTAGATATCATCATCAGAAAACAATCAAGCCCAGAGATTACCAAGTATCCCCTCTAAATTTTATATATACATAAAATATGCTTGGGAGTTAGTTTGGTATAGTAGTTAAATAACCCGGGTAGAAAACTAGAAACTATGAGTTCCAATTGTATTCTATGTACAAAGCCAGCTGGCTGACCTTGAGCCAGTTACTCTGTCTCAGCCCCAGCAAGGAACCAATGGCAAGCCACTTTTGAAATATTGCCAAGAACTTAATGATGCTAATGTGAGAATTCAAAAACTGACTCAAAGGCATAAAATATGCTTCTATGTACTGGTATGTATTAATTTTTACATAGTGTAAGTCTTAAAAGTGTACAAGTATTTAATGGAAGATATCTCCAGGAAGCAGAGAGACACTCTGTAACCACAAAGACAGTTTAAAATGAGAAACTTTTTCCCTTCAGTGAAGGGCAAATTTAAAACATTTGCATTATTAAAAGTTTTACTTTCACCAATTAGCACTACAGATTAAGGAGATTAATATTTTAGTGTGTAAATGGATTAGAAAAAAAATGATGCTTGTCAAGATTGAGGATTGCACAAATGCCCAGAAACAAACGGATTGCCAAAAAAATCAAAAATCCTTTCAAGAACTTTGATTTAAGGTTAAGGTGGCTACTATTGGTCCTTGCTGTCACCGGGAACTAGAACTCGATTCAGAATAAGTAACATAACATAAAATGAATCGAAAATCGTTCCCTTGTCTTTAATTATGGTTTAAAGCCTCGTATTAGCTAGACCTTAAAGCTGCCCGCGGATGATCTCAGATTGAAACCTCTGATCTTACGGTCTCTTGAAAAGCAATGAAACAAGCAGGGATTGACGGGCTGCCTAAAAATACGATCTTGACCTCCAATCACCCTTTGAAACATCCGGAGGAAAAGCAGAAATCTGACGAAGAGAACATAATGGGAGGAAGAAGCCATCTACTCCCACCGTCAACCACTCCAATCCACCGCTCCTGTGGGACAATAAATCCAGGGAGTGGAAGCAAGCAAGCAAATCCGAGGCATCGACCTTCCCCACAGAGTCGTTACCTTGAGGCACCCGCCTCCAACCGCCGCGAAATGAACAAAAAGCTACGGTAGGGGTTGAAGCGTTTCAATCTCAGGGCCAGCCTTAACCCGAGGTAAAGCGGGTAACGGAGGGACCGGCCCCGGCCCCGACTGTCAACCTGCCCTTCATTTCCTTCAGCACGACTCTCTGGGCGCCGCCATCTTGGAGAAGAACGTGACCTTTCCCGGCTACGGATTTCTCTTCGTTTCCGTGTCACCAGGCGGGGACGTCCGGAGTGAGCGCGCGAGCAAGCAAACTCGTGTTGTAACCGAAAGGAGCTCGAGAAAGCTCCTTTCGGTTACAATCATTTGCAAGATTGACGCAGCCTTCCCTCCCCCCCCCCACTTCTCCCCACGGGAGATTTTGCCACGCCGGCAAAGGGTGATTTCTTTTCCTGCACAGTAGCTGGAAGATGGAAGCGTTCAGCAAACTGCATGGCTGAGCAAAGATTTCAGTCGATCGCTAAGCTCGTCCAAATTCTCGCACATCGTACTCGGTCTTTTATCACTTCTGATAAAAGCTGGTTTACTTCTTAGGTGATCTTGTAACGAAAAGTCCTGCCCGTATTTTTTAGCCGATGCTTTTTAATTTGGTGTGTGTGTATGTCCAGATAGAGTGGGAAGGAAGGCTTCCTAAAAGTAGAGGAAGGCAAGCAAATGACAGGTTCGGTTGAATCTTCCACAAAACCTTTCCTATCCACTCTTGTATGGGAAAATCATTTAGAAATATCCCTAGGCAGATTCTAAGCTTCTTTGGGAGGATTGTTATACGCTGAAAAGTAGGGACATAAATACATTTCAAATAGAATGAGAAATATGCTTAGTCTAAAAGCTATTTGTTTTTCTTTGCTGGGGAAGGAAATGCATTTTTACACAATTCAGGGCTTAAATTGTAGAGTTGGTGCCCAGATAATAGGCTACATTATCATTAAGAAAATTAATTGAGTAGTAAATCAAATGTACCATTTACAAAAAAAAAAAAATGTAAGTTTTTCCGTTTGCTTAGAAAATTCTTGGCATAGACCACTGTGTGGTCTGTGTTTAAACAAATCAATGCTGCTTTATGTATGACTGGAGAAATAGCTACTCACATATTTTTATTGTACCACCTTCGGCTGCCTTCGTGTTCCTACTGTGGAATAAAAGAGAGGCAAAGAGAATTTTCCAAAATTCCTGTGTCTAGTGCTTTTCTTTGGCAGACCTGGAATGACGAATAGCTTAATTTAATTCTGAAGTATATAGCCTTTGATTACTTATATATATTTCAATTGCATATGCTGACTTTTATTGTACTCATTATACAAATTGCTTTTTTATTTGTATTGTTTAACATCATTTGCAAGCTGCATTTTTCTGCATAAGTCAGCATAAACATTCATCATTGTTTAATGTTATTTGCTTTTATAGCAGATAGTCTTGGTTCAGCATACCTGAAGAAACCTTTTCTCCCATCCTAGTTTCCCAATGATTTGTTCAAAAAATCCTTTTTCCTGGCCCCAAAGGAAGGCTTCAGTCCTTGATCAAATTATTGTTTATCTTATGCTATCTCTGAGCAGTTTACATTCAGTTTGAAACACTACATAAGAGAATACAACTTCCATCTCTTTACCAAGGAACATAATAATATGGTACTATACAAACATCCCACTGCAAGACAAAATAGTTATATCACATATCAAGCTCAAGATTTGACAGAATAGCCAATTAGATGGCTTTCCTGAATTGCAACAGGATGTCACTTTACCTCCATCTTACTATTTATTTACTGCCTAGTTTTTGACCACCATTTGGCTTGCTAAATTGATAATTTTGAAGTGAAGAATGTTTAAAATTATTTTATTTGCCATGCTTATTTTTTGCTTTGAGTTAGATTTTTAAATGTAAATTTAGTGATTCTGTGCGGCCATCTGTGGAAAAGGTGCTGAAAGCTGTTATCCATAACCAAAATCTTGAGCTTTTCATCAACTTATTCATGTATCATATATCCTGAGCAAGATACATTAAAGTCTTGTGTATATGTGATTTGTTTTGGAAGCTAGATTCTCTATTTTAATTACCACAATTCCTCAAGCTTGATCTTGAGCCATCAGTTCCAAATAAGATCTTTAGCTAAACAAACTCACATTTGATTTCTTTCTTTTAATATACAAAAAAATAAAAAAGCGAAGACATAAATAGGAAATACATACACCAGTATGCACCCAATGGTAGTGGGACAGAAATATGCTTGCGCAAGACAAGCCCACCACTTGTGCAAGTTAAACTGCCTACTCTAGCAAGCCACTTGCATGGGCATGTCCTGAATGGTCAGGTGACCAACTTTTTTACAATGAGGAGGACACAAATAAATTAAACAAAAAATATTGTAAATAAAAGAAACATTTAATTCAGTGTATACAAAGCCACTTGTGTGGTGCACTCTCAAAACAATTCTGTGTGGAGCGCAATGTGTTTCATAATCGTGCCTCGCCACACTGTACCAAGCCTTGACAAATCGTCATGTCAAATACAAATATGTCACATCACATACAACGGTTTGGCTCAGCATCAATCGAATATGGAGATTTACAGATTAGTCTTCAAATATCGAAAAGGAGGACATGCAGGATGACACTTTTCGAGAGAGGACAGGACTTACAAAAAAAGGACTGTCCTCCCTAAAGGAGGACGATTGGTCACCTTATGAATGGGCTATGGCTTGGTAGTGGACTGCGGCCCAGGGGTTGGGAACCCCTGTCTTACAATGTCTATTTTGAAAATATTTTTGTTTAATACGTGTTATAAAATGTTTTATCAAATAATGCCGTTTGAATACCTCACTGAAAAAATATGATGATTTTCTCTTACAGTCACTATGTTACTAGAGTATTATTGGATAAAATGACTAAAATTGAAATTCTAAAATAACAGTCAAGTGAGAAACAAGTCTGATACAGTTTGGAGAAATTACGTGGTGTGTGTATCTATCTATCTATATATATCTATCTATCCATCCATCCATCCATCCAAGAAATTTAAAAGTCATATGTGATACTTGATATCTGATGTTATTTTCATAGGTTTCCCATGAAACCTATGGAAGTAACAACCAAGTTCAAAGACTACTAAGGACTCTACAGTTGGTATCTATCAAATTAAATTTCAACATAAAATTTTAATACTTATGTATTAAAATGTGGGTGGAAAATAACTACATTTAGCTGGAACAACATTAATTCAACATATGCTAGAACTCATAACATCCCAAGAGAGGTACATGTGAAATTTCTTAGGAGAACCACAAGAGATGAGGTGTTGAGAGCTCAAAGAGGGGGGGCTCTGAAATACAAAGACAAAGAAATTACTATTCTTAAACAAATTCCGAAAAAGATAAGAGATAAAAGGAGGAAATA
>JANHFK010008722.1:37083-48615 GCA_036250565.1 Sibynophis collaris | reverse complement strand
GTCATATGACCACATGGCCACACCCACCAAGCCACGCCCACAGAACCGGTAGCAAAAAAAATTAGATTTCACCCCTGCGCTGTTGCTAGAAAGAGTCTTTTAAGTTGATTTAAGATAGAATAATAACCATTGAAGGTGATTAAGAAAAGGAAGGCATAACTTACTGTCCATTTGAAAGGTGAATTTTCAAATGGCTGCTTCTTCAACACACACACCCAACAGATTTCAGCCCCTCCCCTCCCAGCTTTTGCCATGCAGACAGCTTTGGAGTTCAACTCCAGAAACTGTCTGCCAACTTACAGCTGTATTGAAGGGTTCCGAGGGGAAGTTTTTCAACACACCCTGGCCTGGTGGGTCATAAAAGCTGATGAGATACCAGTCTCTTCAGTTAGAAGGCAGAAGAGCAACACCCTGGGGGTGTGTTCAGTTAGTCATGTTCCCATGAAGAGGTTTCAATTGAATATTGATCTTTAAAATCCTCTATATTAAAGTGTGCATTTGAATCCATTTTTTAGCTTTTTTGCAAATCTACCAAGCATGATAAAATGTCACAAAACCACAAGCTCTAAAATAAAATAATGTACCATGCAAAGAAGTTCAGAGCTAGATGAATGTCTGGGAGAGAATGTTCTCCCACACGGCAGGCACTGTAACAGAAGACATGTTTCCTTAAGTCACATCAAATCGCATTGTTTAAGAGATGGGACCTGAAGCACACCAACTCTGTCTGATCATACAGGATGAGTAAAAACTATGGAAGACAGAAGATGACTCATATAACCAGACCTTATGAACAATTTTTTTAGGTAATAATGCAGATCTTGAATTGTACCCAGAAGCTTACTAGGATTCAGTGCAGCTCATGAAGCAGTAGTTTTATTTGGGCTGGTATGCCGCTACCATGTAGAACCACATTGGTTTAATGTAAGGTTTGTAAATAGCCATCTTGAAAGTTTATTTAAAGGCAAGATGAGCTGTAAGTAATTTTAATTACTCAAGATGAGCTATCTTTAATTTGCATTTCATTTTCATAATAGTTCAATAGAATCATCAAGTCCTATCTCCTAACCATTTATTGAGGCAACCCAGAATCTAAGGATAGCCTTAACACAGATCTGCTTAGCCATTAGTGGAAAATTGGATAAGTTGCAATGAACAAAAAGGAAGAAAATGTCCTCCTATTTTTTTCTTTCTGTTCTTCCCTTGGATATTGAACCACTGTTTATGTTGAGCAAAATAGGCAGCAAAATACTTTGACCCCTGTCATCTTTCTCTAACTTTGATATTGTTAGGCACGGGAGGTGTACTGTACTAGCAGCAGGTTTCTACTATGGCCTTGCATATGATAATTAATTCTTTCCCATTTGTTGGACTACTTGATTCATCATTTGGGCTAACTGGTTCATTTGAATTGCTACTTAATTATTATGCTGTGACAACTATTGCAAATCTCACATAGTCAAAAGTAAGTACCTTGAGAACCAGATTGCTTCCTTATCAAAAAAGAGAGAAATATCATTGCTTCATTTGGATAGGAGAAAGAGGTACAAATTCAGATGTTGGTTTCACTATAAACAGGACTTGTATTTGATGCACAGCAGTTATACTTACTTACAGTAAATCTGTAAATCCTTCTTTAGCTGTTTTTTCTGGAGTGATAATGGTAAGAAATGAAAACTGAACTGAAAGGATTCTGGAACTGGGTATCTTCTGGCAGTGCACACTTGGCTTGACTTTGCATCAGACTCACTGATATGGCTTGGTTTGATTAAAATCTGTATAACAAATAAGAATGAAGACTCAATACATGATTGCCCATTGGGAATATAAAGGACTTTTATACTTTCAGGTATTTAAACTTAAAGTTTCTTCCTTCTCAATTAATGGATGCTTGAATGGTCTTGCAGGCTTGATTTTGGTATTGTAAGCACAAAGGAAACTAAGTTAAAAAGTTCTTAAAGCTCAGAGTTTGGATAGTGAATATACACATTTCAAACCTGTATGATATTTTCTTATGCAAAAGGCAGGTCTATATAGTATGTGTATATTTAAACAGGAATCTATATATGTGTTTGCATCTACATAGACATACTGAATAATTGGTTTTCTCAAATTATCAAATTATATTATCTTTTTTTAAGAATGAGAAGAAAAAGAAACAATCAACAACACCTGGCACATCTGGGTTTGGATCTCCTTTTAAAAAATATGAATCTCCAGCAGCTGTATCTAAACGATCAGCTTCACCCACAACTCCAAAGTAAGAATGTTTTGCAAATTTTCATTGTCTTCTGAATAAGCTTAAATGTATGCAGTTTTTATTTTAGTGTGTTGTTTTTATCATGCAGAGTAAAACATATTTTTCTCTGCAGAAATGATCTGCATTCTTGTTACCCAAGTTTATATTTAATAGATTTATACTGAGAATATAGCAACAGTAGTAAGCAGATAGAGGTGCTATTTCTAGTTTTGGCTCTACAAATGCAAGCCAAACTATATGAGGTAACAGCTAGAGCTTGCCAGTGAGAATGTCCTGACTCCCAAAAGTATTCAGTCATCTTGCTTACTAAGGGTCTTCCAAACTATTCCACCTGATAGAAGTCAAATTTTCCTTCTTCAAAATGACATTGGCAGTAACAATTATATTTAAAATAATGCCTTCTTTTATTTTCTTCTGTCCATGATTGCTTTAGCCAATCTCTCAACCTTGCCCTTGTCTCCCAAAATGTGAAATTAATGATTAATTTCTCATTATCTTGTGTCATTGCTCACATGTATACTCATGACTGAGGCCATGCTGTTAAGTGAGCATAATAACCTAATTTTGTAGGACAGCATTAGCCTTATTGGTCACATTATAAAGGACTATTACAAAAAATGTAAGTCAATGTTTTCATCTGTGTCCCTTAGTAAGCCTGTTTACGGTATATGTAATTTCATCAGAGAGCTGGCAGCTTGTTAACTTGCTCATGATTTTGTTTGAATGCATGCTGCAAAATATACTACGTAGGTGTGCCAATGTGTAAAGGCAAAGGAATAGAGAAGTTAGGTTTAGAGATAAATTTCTCAGGAGACAAATGTCAATTTTGTCAACAACTAAGACTTCCTCTCCTTCAAGGTTAGTAAGTAAAAAAAGATACATCATCAGAAGAGAAATATAAGCACTGAAATTAAACTAGAATGGGGGTAAAGTGGAATTGCATATTTGAATAGACAGAAGGCAATCACCTCTATTAATGGCATCTTTCAATTATAGGATTCTTACTTGTATTGTGTTAAGAGATCCTTAACTTAAATTCAGAGGTGGCATATGGTTGTGGTTAAAGTGAAGAAAGGAAAGTGGTGGAAATAACATGGTAAGGGTAAGAGACATGTTGGACATTTGCTTCTTTAATCAAGGACACAGCAGTGGTCCACTCTTGCTCCTGATTTTCCTCCTTCCCCTTTAGCTATTATCACAGATAACGTTGCATTTTTCCCATTCTCTACATGCCAGAACATGCCTGCTTGGACCAAATCTAAGTGTTTGGGATCTGTACCAAATACCTGGTTATTGTGTGCATAGGTTTCTTCCCTAATTATGTTTATAATGATATTACTGCAATTAATCCCATTATAAGAAGATAACTTTGAATTATGCTATATTGTATGGAAGAAACTACATAGAAGCATAATTGTGTGGATGTGAAATTAGAGTAAAGCCTTAAAGAGTAAAAATACATGGTTTTTGACATTTATAGATACCACACAGATAACACTTGGAATTCCCTTTAATCATAGTTTCAAAACTGACTTGCAGGGCTGACCATGGTGCTTCAATTAGAAAATGACCTATTCATTACCAAGATTGCATGAATTAGCTGTGAAATTATTTAGATCCTCCCCCTATTTTTTTTTTCAATATAATCTTAAAACAAACTATGTAAACAGATGAATAATTTATGTACATTCTACTTCTGTAATATAAATACCAAGGAATGCTACTTCATGCATAAATAGCTTTGATAAGAGATGTTTTGAATAAATTTTAAACAGACTGCTTCATCCCCACATCTTTATATTTTATCCTCTCTCTCTCTTCCTTCTCCTCTCTGTTTCCACACATACACATATACATACATACATACATACATACATACACACACACACAGATGCACATTTATAAAAGCTATGTTATATGTCTTTCTTTCATGGTAACCATCCTGTTTTGGTCACTACGATGTAAAAAAGATGTGGAGACTCTAGAAAGAGTGCAGAGAAGAGTAACAAAGATGATTAAGAGACTGGAGGCTAAAACATATAAAGAATGGTTGCTGGAACTGGGTATGTCTAGTCTGATGAAAAGAAGGAGTAGAGATGACATGATAGCAGCGTTCCAATATCTCAGGGGCTGCCACAAAGAAGAGGGAGCAAGCTATTCTCCAAAGCACCTGAGGGTAGGACAAGAAGCAATAGGTGGAAATTAATTAAGGAGAGAAGCAACTTAGAACTAAGGAGATATTTCCTGACAGTTAGGACAATTAATCAGTGGAGCAACTTGTCTCTAGAAGTTTTAAATACTCCATCACTGGATGTTTTAATGAGAGATTGGATAACCATTTGTCTGAAGTGGGTTTCCTGCCTAAGCAGGGGGTTAGACTAGAAGACCTCCAAGGTCCCTTCAACTCTGTTATTCTCTTCTCTTCTATTTTTCTATATTAAAACAAAAAAAATGGCTCTGCTATCAATAAAAGATAGATGACAAACAGGACTGTGTGTGTTTGTGTGTATCTATTTATTTAATATTGGAGCTGAGTCCTGTTTTATATATTAATAGAAAAATACCAATATACTTCTAAAACTAGTTAACAGGGTTAATCCAAGAATTTATCTTGTGGCTCATTTTGGATTTAAATGGTTGCCACTTATCAGACCTGTTTCCAGTTAAAGTTAGATGTCTAGTACTTTCAATATATTCAGCAATGTTTTCACCTGAAATAACTAATTATTAGGCTGCATCCCCACAGAAATTACATTTAAAGGAATTTTATAACTATATGGATATAAACCCCAAAATTGTATATCAACCCCAAAATTGTATATCTGTTACAAATTCAATGTTTATCTCTTTAGATTATTGCTTTTGTTAATGATGTTAATGTTTATGGTATAGCTAAATTGTTTCATGGCATTGTACTGGTAATATTGTTTTATTTATGAGCCACGGTGGCACAGTGGTTAGAGTATTGTACTGCAGGCTACTTCTGCTGCTGCAATTTGGCAGTTCAAATCTCACTAGGCTCAAGATTGACTCAGCCTTCCATCCTTCTGAGATGGGTAAAATGAGAACCCATCATTGGGGGCAATATGTTGACTCTGTAAACTGCTTAGAGAGAGCTATAAAGCACTGTAAAGCAGTATATAAGTCTAAGTGCTATTGCTGCTAGGTGCTATTTGTTCTTAAGTGAATTGTTGTTCATTCCATTTTATATAAACTGACTGCATCTATTCTGTATTGTCTTTTTGTAAAAAAAAAAAATACAAAGCCAACTCAATTCTATCTTCCCTTGTGTTATTTTTTAGCTTAATGTTTCATTCAAAACCTGATATAAAAGACTGAGAAAAACAGCCAAGGCTATGATTAATTGTTATTGGTTTGATTTTGTTTTATAAGGCAAAACTGAATTATTTGAAATCTATATTTTAGGTCTATGTCAAAGACTTATCCACAGTCTCCCAGAACTAATAAAACATATCCAGCTTCTCCTATGAAAAATCGTACAACTTCAAACTTGAATCAAGAAACTCCTAAAAAAAGAACAGCAAAAGTTAAAGACAGTCAGCGGGAGAATATTAGTCAAAGAACTCAAGCATCACCAGCTGACGGTATAAATCAATCTAGTGCTGAAAAATCTTCTGTAGGAAAAATTGAAAACACTGAAGGTAGATTCTCATTTATTTGCCTTTGCTTCTTCTTTATTTAATAAGTTTTTTATTTTATTTTATAACATACAAAAATTCCGATTTCAATTGAACAATGTGTTGTCTGGGTACAAATCATTTTAAGAAATAATAGTCAAAGTGTTTACAACAGTATTCATTGCATTAGTATCAGTTATAATAGTAATAATAATAATAACAATATTTGTTTAACCAATTTAATATACCTTCCTTATATCACTGGTTCTTCCATATATTTCCCTGTTTCTAGCTCTTGTTTTTGTCAGCTAACCATTGATAAAATAAGTCCCAAGTCAAAAAATATTCAGTTTCTTTCTTTTTCTTAATTATAAGTTTTAGCCTATCCATTTCTGCACATTCTAGTATTTTTTAAATCACCCTTTCATCTATTGAGATCTCTTCACTTTTCCATTGTTGTGCAAATACTATTCTAGCTGCAGTCAGTACATGTAAAATCAAATATCCATTCCCTTTATAATATTTGTCCAGTAAAATCCCCAACAAAAATGTCTCTGTTTTCAAATCAATATGCTGTTTTATCATTTTTTTCCAACCATGTATGTATTTTTGTCCAATATTTTTTTGCTTTTTGGCATGTCCACCACATATGATAGTATGAACCATGTGTCTATTTTACAGATTTATCCTTAAACATCTTTGCCAAACTTGAAGGTGGAAAGTGCCATCTATAAAAGTTTTTATAAAGATTTTCTTTGTATGCAGTAGACATTGTTAATTTATAGTTTCTATCCCATAATTTCTGCCATTTACCTAACTCAATCAGATAGCCAAAATCTTTAGCCCATGCTACCATTGTCTCTTTTACTTGTTCACCTTCCATCGTAATACTTAACAAATAGCTATATGTTTTCTTTATTGCTTTTTCATCTGTCCCTGTTAACAGCTGATCAACCATACATTTTAACATCCTTCTCATATCTAGATTGTATCTGCACATATGACCACCATGTTATCTGAATCCTTGGTCACTCAGTTCCTGCTTAGTTTTAAGTTCCCCATTTTCATTTAAAATATCTTTATATCTGGTAACATTCTCTATATCAATAACATTTGGATAAATCAGTGCCTCCATTGTGGAGAGCCAGATCGGTATTTTCAAATAGTGTTTTCTTTAATTTTCTCCCATACTAATAATAGTGCATTCCTAATATAGTGTCTTTGGAAATAGCTATGCACTTTGTTTTCTCCATACCATAAAAAAGTGTGCCAACCTAATTGGAGATCATGTCCCTCCAAGGTCAATAGTCCTTTGTTCCTCAAACCAATCCAATTATTTCACCCAAGTAAGTATTGAAGCCTGGTAGTATAATTCCCAATCGGGTAGCCCAAAACCACCTCTATTTTTAGAATCTTGCAATATTTTCAAACTTATCCTTCCTTTTTTGCCTTGCCAGATATATTTTAATATTGTTTTATTTAATTCTTCAAAGTATTTTTTCCCAGTTTTATTGGTATTGTTTGAAATAAATACAGTAAACTTGGCAAAATGTTTTTATACTGGCTATTCTTTCCATCAAGGACAGTTGTATATTTTTCCATTTCTCCAAGTCCGTTTTAATTTGTTGCATCAATTTATAATAATTATCTTCTTTAATCGTTACACACCTTGCCGTTAGTTGAATTCCTAAATATTTAACTTTCTTAAAACTCTGTATACCTATTATCCTCATTAGTTCTTTTTTCTGTGTGTCTGTAACATTTTAAACAATCATTTTGGTTTTTTCTTTATTTATTTTCAGTCCTGCACCTTCACCGTATTCTTCTATTTTTCTAATTCATTTAAGTCCATTTTCTTTTGGGTCTTCCAGAATAAAAACCAAATCATCTGCAAATGCCTGTAACTTGTATTATTCCTTTTTTATTTCCATACCTTTAATTTCTATATCTTGTCTAATATTTCTATTTAACACTTCCAACGTCAATATAAATAGTAAAGGAGATAGTGGACATCCTTGAATTGTGCCTTTTTTAATATTAAAATTCTCTGTCGTATCTCCATTTATCGTCAGCTTTGCCATTTGTTTATGGTATGTTGCCTTTATTGTGTTAATAAATGTCTCACCAAAATCCATAGATTTTAATTGTAACAACATAAATTGCCAGTTTACGTTGTCAAATGCTTTCTATGCATCTAAGAAGATCAATGTCATTTGTTTTCCAGGATGTGCTTCATAATATTCCAATGTATTTAAAATCATTCTCATATTGTTTTTAATCTGTCTCTTAGGCAGGAAGCCATTTTGATCAGGATGTATAAATTCATTTAAAAATCTTTTTAGCTTCTGTGCTATTATTGAAGCACAGTATATTTTATAATCAGCATTTGATGATGATAGGGGCCTATAATTTTTTATCTGCATTAAATCTGAATCTTCTTTTGGAATAAGGGTAATGTTTGCTTCCATCCACGAATTTGGTACCTTCGCATCAATCAATAGTATTTCATTATAAACTTCCAACACTGATGTGCCTAAAGTATCTTGTAAATATTTATAAAATTTCTGATTTCTGATGCTCCCTGCCAGATCCCCACAAGGGATTGGCAGGAAGCCCAATCCCACCCTTGGTCATTCTGTTGGGTTTTTTGTTTGTTTGTTTGTTTGTTTGTTTGTTTGTTTAGGTAAGGAAATATCTCTGAAATGATGACCTAATGAGGCACAGGTTGTCTAACAATAACAGAGGTAACATAAGTTATAGTTCAGCTAAAGCCAGCTGGGTGACTTTGGGTCAATCATTCTTTTCCTCAGCCTGAGGAATAAGGCGGTGACGGAATGAAATGGAACGGAACAGTTTTATTTGGTCAAGTGTGATTAGACACACAAAGAATTTGTCTCTGATGCAAAAGCTCTCAGTGTACATGCAAAACAACAGAATAACGATAATCATTATAATAATCATACTAATAAGATTGGGGAGTAAGATGGATAATAATAAGAATAAATAAATACAAAAATATTGGGAAGAACACTGCAGAAACTACTCCAAGCAGTCACCAGGAATCAAAACTGCTCTGAAGGCAGAATAGTACCATTGGAATAGTGTTTGTGGTTAAATTTTGATCATTTACATAGAAAATCTCCCTGAACCGAACTGCTAAAGTTATACCAGTAGATCGATTGTATGTTAGTTAAAGACCCATGGATTCTCCCAAAGAATTCTGGGAACCATAGTTTGGGAAATATGCTACTTTTGAATAATTTATTAAACAGGTATTAGACATTGACTTCTAGTTTCTCCACTCACCACCAAGAAAAACTGAGAGATTTTATGAGATGACATTCAAATCATACTAGGTTAGGAAAGCATCATTAATTCACTAAGAATAGAAAGTGATTACAGAGTCATTTTAACTGTACTGAGAAATTCATTCTAGTTTTCTAAAGTAAACCTGAGATTCTTTATTTTGAATTTCTGAAATTTCAGTCAAATATTTTGCACACTAAATTGCAAAATCATGAGAGACAACCACAAACTGAGCATGCCAGATGAAGACCACTGTGTATGAAATGCAGCATTCATTATTTGAAAAGACAGCTAAACTATGATATGACTGCTAAATTATGATTAAACTGAGATGGAGACCCCCATCAAAGACATGATTGGAAGAAATTTCCACTAATCAAATGATAAGGCCTAGGGTAAACACTTATTATTCTGTTAAACACCCATCAACTGTACATTTTACCTCTTGTAGCATAGGTTCTTCTTCCTATATTTAATTCATTTCATTTTTTTTCTTAACAGGGATCCAATTCAATGAGGTGAAAAAGCAGACTCAAAAGAAAATGTATGAATAAGATTACCCATTATGCAAAGTTTGAATTGTGTTTGAAATAAGCAATCAGCACGTCCCAATTCAATGGAACATGTTCACAGGATAAAAAATAATGAAATGAAAGAGAAGAATTTAAGTCTTGGCCTGGATAAATCTTCAAAGTAACCCAGTATTCCTAGTGATTCCAGTAGATCTAAGCTGTCTTAAAAGTAATTTAAATTATTGCAGCAAATTTCCACCTCTCCAAGCATATTTCTGAAAATTGATATTTCTCCACCTATTAATGGCCTTTTCCTCCTTGTTGTCCCCTCCCTCAATGTTTATGCATGCAACTAAAAGCAATTTTAATCTTTTGTTTTGTCTCCTGTTCAATCCATCTCAGGCTAAAAGATCCTATGTATTTTGCTTCCATTGAAGGAAGGAATGCAATTTCATTAAAGCTGAACAATATTGCGGCTTGAATATATTTGCATATTGCCTGAGAAAATATTCATGTTACATAAGGCAATGTTCTGAGGACTCAATTCTTCTGTCCAATGGTTGAGGATTTATACAGTTTTTTTACATCCATTTATTTCTTCTCTTTGAAGATCCCTATGGCTGAAGAACAGTCTATATGTAGAAAAAAATATATTAAAAAGTCATATCGGTTACCGTAAATGTTATGTCAGTTGTAAGCATAACATTTAAGTCTACAAAATAATGGGATACTGCAAGTTTTACCAAGATACGAAATGACAGTTGCTACATTTAAAAATGTGTTTGATGTTTCCCAGAATTGTTTTCTACATGTAACTAAAAATTGAAGAAGCTGGTTTGCAGTGTCAGTTAGTATCACTGTCCTGCTTCTTAGCCAGTGTCTTTGAGAAAAAACTAACAACGACAAACAACCGAGTTGTCAGAGAAATAGCTGGTATGGCAACCAGTAGAGCTTTTAAATTTTTGCTTCCCTCGAGTTTTAGGAGATCTGGGGCCGAACCGTTTCTCTTTAAATGTCATGGACTCAGCTAAGTATACAAAAATATCCATAGGCAAAAGGGTTTACCCTGGTATCAACTTTATTATGTGTTCAGATTTTACATCTCAGAGCAGCTTAAATTCAAACAACCTCTTTCCTTGTGGATATGTCAAAAAGAGTATTGCTGCCAGTCAGCCCTGTTCTCTATCATTTTATATACACAAAAATTCACCTTTCTCCAGGACATTTTATGGGCAGCCATGGAAGATAATACTTTAGAAAGACAAATGTTATGATAAAAGCTTAACACATGCGCTGATGAAATGGAAACTGAGAATGCCGTTTCTGCACCAAAGGATGTATATATACCTAAATTAACAACAGACAAAGATTTCTGTACACAGAATCTTTCTGCAAAAATCTACCGTGCCAAGGATATAAAGAAGGCATTAGCGAAGGACAAAGGCATATACAGTACATCCAGAATATTATTCCCTTTCAACTTAAGCAATACTATTCATAGTGCAGAAAAAAGTAGTAAGAAATAGTAAACCAAAAAAATTCAAGTCAAGACATTAAAAAAAAGGAAACGTAGCTATATCTATTTTACACAACTACTATACACTTTTCCATAGTGTTGACTTTGCAACTCCTCCTTGGTTCCAACAAATGTGCTTTCACCGTATTCATTCATCATTATTGCATTGCCCTTCTTTTCATTCCCTGTCTCATTTTTAAGGACCTCATCAACTCTATCCAACTGTCTGTCAGTCTGAATTCTGAAGTCCCACAAGATCTTGACTTTTTCATTCTCCAGAACTTTCTCCACTTGATGCTG